>OV884015.1:72225325-72481112 GCA_930367205.1 Acanthosoma haemorrhoidale | reverse complement strand
TCACACCCAGAAAAGGTGTCCTGAACAATACTGTGCCACACCACGGCCATGATTAGCTATGTCCTTTTGATCAAGGTAATCTGCCAGAAGTCCAGGAAACTTTCTCAGGAATAAAGTGAGTAACATCACATTCCATGTTTTTTCCCTCTCCCGCTGTTGCTGGCACCCATTGTACTTCGTTTTTTGTTTTTATTGTTTCAAATCCCTTTATTGAATAAATATACATTTTTTACATCAGTACAGATTCCAAAAAACAGAAGCTTTACATAAATGCATATTGTACTTATTATATATACTGTAGTGTAGGTACATTGTATGTAATGCTTGATGTTAACAAGAATTGAGCTAATATGTACCTAATACCTAATATGTACCTGATGTATATAATTCAAGGCAGAACAACAGAGAATGTGATAAGACTCACTTTAGTACTTTATTTGCCCCAATGATTGACCTGAGAGTTTAATTAATTAATAAAACATTAAAATCAAAATAATTATTCTATTACTGTAAAAACATAAAGTGATTAGTGCATATATAGCTTTAATTAATTAAGGAAATTTTTTGAAATGAATGTAAATATAAAATTAAATGCAATTGAAATAAAACAAATAAAGTACAAAAGATATAGTAATTGTCTGTAAGATTGCAAAATTATTTAAATCAGTCCTGCACCTATGGTTCAAAGGTTAATTAGAAAGGAATTGATTCATACAAATTGAATGGTACAATGAGCCAGCCTTTAAGTATAGAATTTTAATCATTAATTGCTTGCAATAAATGAATCGAGGCAAAATTAAAATGATAAAACATCAACTATGAAATTAAACCAGCATCAAAAAAGGTTGATGATGAGTCATGGTATTAAATTTGAATAATTTGAGAGGATACGATTAGCTTTACATTATCCTCGACCAAGTAAGCTAATTATAGGGTTATCTTGATTATGTTGACAAAAGTGTTTGGCTATCTAACAAAATATAAATAAAAAATAAATAAATACACAATTTTTAAATCTAGTCCCAACCTATACATGCTCCTCATCTGACAAAAACCTCACCCTAATCATAGATCAATCACTACTAACCAGGGAATCTAATAAATAATATATTTATGTTATAGTAATATTTATAATATTAATATTAATAAGGAGGTGTTAAGTAGGATACAGGATCATCAATAAGAGTATGTGTTGAGATTACTGATAAAATGAAAATCAGATTTTAACTCACAAATTAAAATAATAATATCTTTATTGCATTAAGGTATTTATTATCTTGACATATTGTTGCAAGGATTTGACATTTTCCCAACAGTAAATAAAATAAAACTGATTAAATAAAGTGTTATCGATAAAGATAGTAAGTATACTAATGTATTTTGAATAATATTAAAGGATCTAAATTACAACTAATTTATGATAGGTCCTTGTTTATATTTCAGTCATCGATTACTGCTGTTACATAACTGGAATATTATAGAATAATTGCTTATCAAACTTTGATACATGTGAAGGTAAAAAATAATTAGATGTCTTTACAGAATACATACTCTCAAATTTGTTGCCTAAAGGGTTAATAATCAGTAAACAAACACCAATATAATAATAATAATAAAAGTTATCCTTTGAGACTGTTTACTGTGGGTCAGTAAATATTGAATATGGTGTGGGATAAAACTGGTGAAATTGGTTTGTTCTCCAAATTTTTTCTTTTATATCTTCTTTTATAATCTATGTCTTGTAATTTCATATCAATTTTAGGGTATTGATCTGGATTAAGGAAGGATTCTAAGGAAGTACAAACTAAATGAAATATATCTTGAACAAAATTTCTGAAGTTAAAAATATAGGACATCAAGAATAAAATTAAAATCAGGAGAATCGAACAATATTAAAGCATAATGACTGGAATGACAATGTCATAAAATGACTGCCAGCAAAATATTTCAATAACAAACAAAAAACATGAATTTTCCCCCACTATGACAGGGATTGGCCTGGCAGATGTGGAACAAACGAATAGTGTACGAATTTCACTGCGTCTTCAATCTGGTGAAAAGTCGTTTTCATCGAACTTTCATCAAAAGTTAGTCAGTCTTAATCCTTCATCTTTGATGTACATTTTTGAAGGAAAAAAAATTAATGACAATCTAGACTTATCACTTAAGACAATTTGTCCAAGATGAACATGGAAAGTGACAAGTGTAAAAATGAGCCTTTATTCTTTCTCTTGATTGACTCCTGAGGAAGTTATTGTCCTTCCTAGTCACCGTTTGGGTGCATCAATTAAACACTACAAGTGGCATCATATGGTGTAAACATAATTCACTGATAACGACAAAAATACATTCAAATTAAATGTGAGAATGGAGAAGATCTACTTCATTCAGGCATTACGGTAGATTGCGACAGTAAAAATAATTCAAACATTGGAAATTTCAAGCTATTTTGTTAAAAAAAGGTATATCCCACAACACTTCGAAAAATAGTTTGTGGTTAAAACACACCTGGGGAGAAGTGTGGAAAGACTAAGATTCTCAAATTCCAGTTTTTGGTTTAACATTTTGATTTTAGTTGGTTTTGATTAAATTTTTTCTTATCGTTAAAGACACATAGGAGACGGTAACTCAAAAAATAATGTGAGAAAAGTTTAACGGGTAAAAATAATAAAATATAAGTCAAGTCTGATGCATCCCACAATTGAGAGTTCCAATTGAGAAAACGATTTTATTGCACTTTTAATGATTTTACTACTGCTATTGTAAAACACAAAATCTTATAACAGACTGCTTTTTACCTGTTAGAAAGTAAAATATCTTAGGGCTTGTGCTATATAGTCCCGCAAAGGACTAGTTTTTCTCATATTAACTGGTTATTGTTTGTTCTCATTACAGTTATTTATTGTTGGTTTTGGTACCCAGGATAATAATGTTATTCCCTGGAATTTACTATTAATAACCTTGCGTTGGATTGTAATTTTTTTGCAGAAATATAATGCACAGTCCCCAGGCAATTAGATATTTATAAATTATCACAAGACTTCCTAATTGTTTCCAGTATTCTATAGTTGAACTATACAGATTCACAATTACCTAATTAAGTTAGACCGGCCAGTTGCTAAGTGAAAGGAAAAAAAGATGGTTCCCAGATTCAATTATAAAGAAAGGAGCTCCAAATAAGCTCCAATTCTCTAGATATTTAGTCAGTCATGAGTGTCCATGTGGGGATGTGTCTCTGTGATGTTCAAACAGCTTAGGGAGATTGTCTTTTGCCTGTCTGTCGTAACTATATATAAAGCAGTAAAGTCTTAATTTATAGGAACTTTTAGATTTAAATAGCCATTTAATAATTGAAATTGCGACGTTTGGTCTCCTGGGTAAAATAAAAATATATATAATGAATGCAAATATCAATACATATATTTTTTCACCTACCTTATCCAAAAATCACACCTCTACACTAAAGTGGAATAATTAAAATAGTTTATTTAATTAAATTGAATTTATTTGGGATGCTATTTAATTATTTGAAGTACTAGATTTGATTACTCTATCAAACTCTGAGTGTACTGCACTGGCAAAAAGTGAATTAATATAAGATTATTTTTATTATATAAATATTACATACTAATTAAATTGAATAAATTTATTTTAATTGGAATTCGAGTAGATCTTCGAATATGTGGAAGTGGGAATAGTTATTTGGTGAAGATTCGAGAAACAGCTGTAACCTCTAGTTCCATTATGACATTACTTCTCAGCAGACAGAGTTCTAGTCCACATTAATCCCAATCTATTTCCTCATTTTCAGTCCTTAATAAACCAAAGCAAATGAAGATAAAGGTACTTTTAACTTCAATCATACTTTTGTAACACATTCACAAAGGCTTTGGTCCTTAAATTAGATGTAATTAGATATGAACTTAATTTCATTTGTTGCTAGGCAAGGCCTTAAAGCCTCAAAACTTATTTAAGTAGACAATAAATTTCCTTTTGTTACACAAGAAAAATATAATGAAATCTAAGCTCAAATATCCAAATTTCTTCTATAAACGATATGAATGAAAATATAAAATAATTTTCTTTAAAATATGACTATAATGGTAAAAATGTCTAATTCTAAACTAAATTATCAAAAACACTAAATTGTTATCACCTAATGGAAACATGTAATAGAAAGTATAATTGTTTAATACATAATATGTTTAGAGCTTTTATAACTGAAGGCTGTTGTCCTCAAACACACCCCTAACGTATAATAAAACAAATTAATCCTTAAATATTTCTCAATTTTATCATGAAAACTTCAAATTACTATAAATACAGAATATGTTAAGTTATTGATGGTACTAAGCTAAAGTGTATAATACTTAAGAATTTAATGCAAACATAACATCTTACAAGTTTTATCACCAGGCCGATTCTTGGCCAATTTAATATTGAGATAATTTTTTCTGCTAGTTACAATTCTATATATTTAAAATATTTTTTGTTTAAAATGTTCAGCAATATCAATTGATAACTAGCCTTTTCTTATGAATATATCAATTTTTAAGTTATGTAGCTATTACTGCTTTCGAGCAATGAACAATATTTTTAAGTTATTAGTGTTGTTAATTAAAAGTTTATTGATTGAGAATTAAATTGTTGAGACAGAAAAGTCAGCATATTTAAGGACAATAATTTATACATTACAATAAGTATTGAAAATATGAAACTGTTATGAGTATAAAAAAGGTGTGATCAGATTGAAGTGAGAGTTTTATTATTAATTGCCTTTGGAAAAAAAAGAGAGTTTAATTTTCATTGAGTTTTATTAATGATCAATGTTTTGACATTAAAAATGAAATCCCCAGACTACATGAAATCACACACCTAATGCAGACATACATTCTATATCAAAGCTTTGTCCTTATTATTATTAAAGTTTTTTTTTATGTTTGAATATTTTTTTAAATACAATTACAATCTGGCCTGGAAGGCCAATTGATAAGTATTCAAAAATTTTTTTATTCATTACTGAAATTTCGGCTCCTGTATCAATTAGTACTTGATTATTAATCTGGCCAAAATTAATGTTTATTATTGGACATTTATTATTTTTGACAACTTTCTCAATTGGTTCATCAATTAACAAATTATCTTCAAAAAGGTTATTTACTACATAATCTTCATTACCACATTCATATAGTCAGTTTATTTCATTTTGTATGGGGTTCTGCTGTACCATCGCATGTGTTGTCAATTTATTTTTTTTGTCTCAACATATTATTTTCATTTCCAATTACTTCAATAATGTCGAAATTAGATTGATTATTATTATTCTGCATTTCAATTCTATTACATTGAATTTGTCGTTCAATTATTTCGTCATTTTGTTCAAATTCCTCATCTTGTCTCATTTCCTCTCTACCCTGACCATAATTCTTTAGGTAATAGGGTCTTCTGTCAAATTTTGTTTCTCTATTTGTAAACCCGCTTTTAAATCCCGATTGTTGGCTATTTTCAAATTGGTTTTGACTATCACCATTTTTAAAATTACTACTTTGATAATGCTTAAATTTGTTTCTATTTTCCCCATTATAATTCTGATATGGTCTGCTGAATTGACCATTTTGTCTGTCATTTGTTTGTCTATTTCGATAATACGCATATTTTTTATCTTGCTCAAAATTATTATCTTGTCCGTTGTTATAATGGTTTGATTTATTATTGATCTGTTGATTTATTTGTGGATAATTTACAAAGTTATAATTTAATCCGTTACTTTGGAGATTACCATTTTTTAATTCTTTAATGATTTGGTGTTTTTTGAACATTCCTAAAATGTTGAATAATTCAACCACTTTTTCAACTTTTCGGTTTATGCAAAGGTTATAGACCGATTGACCAAAATGTCTTATGAACATTTGATAAGTGGATTCTTCATTTAAAATATCCATTGTTATAATACGTGTAGAGAATTCTGATAAATATTCTTGTGGATTTAAATATGTGAAATTTAAATAACTACCGTGTAATATCGAAATCAAGTATTCTTTATAATCCTTACCACAAAAAACATCCCTGAAATTACTTTCAAAATCCTCCCATTTATTAAACTTCATTTTGTTCATATTGAACCAGCAAAAGGAGCTTTCACTTAAATGAGCTGAAATTTTAAATTCTAATTTATTCCAATTCAAACTTTTACTTATTGTTTTTTTTTAATTTATTTAAAAATTCAATCGGGTCAGATTTTTTAAAATTTTGAAATTCTAATTTATTATTACTACTTATTACTTGTATTATCTCATTATCAATTACTAATTTAGGTTCACCCGAGTTACTTGACCATTTACTTGTATTTTCCTCCATTTTATTTCTTAAATCTTCCACTTCTTTCTCTATTTTATTACTTTTATCGATACTTTCTTTTTTTTTTATAAGCTCCTAATTCTGTAATAGTTTTTTGTTCATGAATTACGAATTTGTTGCTCATCCATGCTACTTGTTCATCAAATTTATTCTCCGTTTCTAACTTATATTCTTTTAAATCGGTTTTTTGATTTCCTATTTCTGTTTTTATATCCGTTTCCAAAAGATGAAATTTTTTATCAAATTTTATATTAAAATCTATGAAAGAGTTTTGTAACCCTTGTTCAATGCTCTCGAATATATTATCAATTTTTACAAATTTTTCATTATTTTCATCTGCCAATTTATCGATTTTATTAGATAATTCTAATAAATTTGTTTCAAGTTTTAAATTATTTTGTTTATTTTCTTGTTTTAATTGTAATAATAAATTTGTTTCAAGTTTTAAATTATTTTGTTCACTTTCTTGTTTTAATTCTTTAAATTTTTCGTTAATATTTTCCATCATTAATTTTAACATATTTTCCATCTTACTCTCCTCCTTATCTATGTATCTATCAATTATACTTTGCTCCTTTGGATCAATATTGACACTATGCTTATCTTTTTCCATGACTGAATCTAACAATATGAATCTTAATCACAAATACAATTTTTAGCCCTAACCTTTATATCAAATTTAAACACAATTTTTGTGACACTATCTAAACAATCCTTTAGCCAGATTACTTCATTATCAGTCCTTACGCTGGGCGCCAAATATTAAGTTCTTTGATAAATATCGTAATTTTATTGTTTATTCTTTTACTTTAAATTTATTTTATTCACTATTTATTATTAGGTTCTATTAACAAAAATAATTCTGGCAAAAAGATGAATTTAATTACAAATAAAAAAAATAAACTTATATTAATTATATAAATACTTGTCTATAAATTCGATTCCTTTTCTTCTTTAATTCTTTTCATTCTTTAAACAAAATTAATACTTCTTCGCTTCGTGCTATTTCTCTTCCGTTCTGCTTTAAGTCAATAACCACTAACCAACAAAGTTTTTAAGTTTTTCTTACTCACAATCTCAAGCTAATAACATGTATTATGGGCTGATCCCAAAACTAGATGAGTATAATGCTCTGTGTGTTTTTATTATCACAACAACAACTATACTACCTTTTGTTTTTTCCTCCACTCTCAATTGTTTTTGTTTGCCTTCTTGATTCAAGGTTGGATTAAATATTTATATACAAACTCCACAATATCTAATATCACAACAATATATATTGCATGTTTTAGTAGTTTTGGTTTTTCAGAGCAGAGGATCTTCAAAATATCTAAGAACATAAAAATAACCCAAGCATTTATTATTATTTATTCCTAAAAAGATATCATTTATTTATAAGACATATAGTAGTCAAAACTTGGCAACTTGAAGCTTGTTAATTTGACTCCCAAATTTCTCTTTTGATATAATCATTCACCCCATCTAGTTGATGCGACAGTCTGGTAATAGGCCTTTGTTTCCTGTGTAAGATTCTACAACTTCTTTCCAGAAGCCGAAGAATGTTTCTGGCAACAACATCACTCTATAAGATCAGTGCACTTTAGGCTTTCTCACTTATCTGGTTCCTTCTTTGGCCCATTTCTCCAGAACTTTATGGGGGATCACATCATCAGCTATATTTCATCATCCTCGTTATGGCTCTGTTATTTTTAAAATATCAAGTCCCTGGAAAAGTTCATTGACCTCACAAACACCTAAAACCCCTTGTTTTCGTACGGATTAGCTAAAAAACTGCAAGATTCCTGGGGAAATATCGATAGTAAATAAAGTAAGTTGATAAAAAAATGTTGTCACTTCAAAGGGTAGTCCTGAACTGACAGACAAGCACCGGTTAATTGCAAACAAACATTGAAATGAAGAACCTTTGATCTCAACAAACTGAGCTAAAGACTTAAGCGTCTAAAATCATCCTCAATAGATTTTCATTTCAATTTATAAAGTGTTTGTAAAGCTTTATATGAATATATTTGGACCCATTAAGGAAGGAAAATTATAACAATTAGAAGCAATCTTGAGGTCAATGAACTTTTCCAGGGACTTGATATTTTAAAAATAACAGAGACATAACGAGGATGATGAAATATAGCTGATGGTGTGATCCCCCATAAAGTTCTGGAGAAATGGGCCAAAGAAGGAACCAGATAAGTGAGAAAACCTAAAGTGCACTGATCTTATAGAGTTATAAAATACAGTGTATTTAACTTTTCTATTTTATATAAATGAACCCCTTCCATTTGATCGCCATGTTAATTTATTAAAGTAAATTACTTAGGGTTGTGATGCCATTAGGACCAATGGTAATTAAATTGAATATTTTGTGAAAAGGTAATTTGGTATAATTTCAAATAATATACCCTCAGGATTTGATAGAGGAATCTAATCTGTTAGTAGTCGAATAGTTAAATGACATACCTCAAAGACTAATTATTCAACTAGAGCGTAACAGTGTGGTGTTTTCGGGTAAGTCAGGTAAACATGTAAACCGGTATATTTATTGTTGTGATATTAGTTATTGTAAAAATTGTGTATAAAGAAATTGAAATGTAAATATTTAATCCAACCTTGAATCAAGAAGGCAATGAAAACAAAAGAGGAAGAATGAAAAACAAAATGGTTATTAGTTAGTTGTTGTTGTTCTGAGAGAAGACAGTAAATCACTCTAGTTTTAGGATCAGCCCGTGATACATGTATCTGAATATAGTCGGGTAAGTCAGGTAAACATATAAACGGATATATGTATACATAGAAAAGAGAGATCATATATATATATTATTTTACAGTTTGTGTATTCAAATAAAAATGTATATCAGATGTATTAGTGTATCGATATGCATTAAGTATCTGTCAATTTAAATAAAATCCTCAGTTTGCCCAACGTAGCAAAGCTTATATTTTGCGAGAATGGTTGGAAGTTTTGAGTTTAAGGAGATTTGTATGATGGGATTTAGTGGTTAAGGTTCGTTAGAGGAAGATCCCATGAACGCATTACAGCTCAGTGGCCATATAGCTATCAGTAATGATTCAATGTGTGTGATTCTTTCTAGATCACAAAAACAAATTATAGGGAGCAGTTTATTATGTTTTAATTTTTTTATTAAGATTCCTATGATCAGAAACAACACAAAAGGAATAAATATAGAAAGGCTAAAAGATAAAACAGAAGTTTGTGGGTGCGGGTGTATTAGAGACGGGAATGGTTAAATGATTTTAAGGAGAATATAGAATTTCTAATAATTTGGAATACTCGTTCTTTCCTGGGTAGTGATAGGTCTAGACTTAGGATAAGGTTTTGGTCAGACTAGGAATATTGGATAGGTTGGAACTCAATTTACTTTTTTACATAAAGAAACACCGTATGTTTCATGTTCCTTTGAGCACTCTTCAGATATTATTAAATTAATTTAATTATCTATCTTTATTTACTATTTTCATGGGTTAAATTTCATGGTTTTTAATTCATTAATTTCATATTTTTCAAATTTATTTAAATTGAACAGTTTCAAAAATTTCATAACTACAAACATGCTTGGAAGACAAATCCTTTTCATGATACTGAATTGTTTTTTGCATCAAAAAGAGACAAAGCTGAATAATAATCTGTGAATTGATGACTTTTTTTTAATTAATAATTACACCACTTATTATTTACCTAATTTAGCATCAATACAATTTTTATTTTTAGTCTACTCAACAAATTATTGATCCCTTTGTTATTATTTGTGAAATTTATTTTTACTTTTTAATGATATGTTAGAAAATAATAACATAACTAATAAATTAAATAGAGGAGTGATTTATTTTCTCGTTTCTTTGTGCACTTTTCATATATTATAAATTAATTTATTATCTAATTTCATTTAGCATTTTTATGAGTTGGATTTTTTAATTTTTAATTAATTTAATAATTTTATTTAGACTCCACAACATTAAAATGCAAGCATAAGTAACATATATTAATTTCTACCAGAAAAAAATCGACTATGAGTCCAAATTCAAGACAAGGTAATAAACACTTAACTAGTCATCTATAATTGCTTCCATTTTAACTATTTACTTTTCATTTTTAAAGGTGATGGTTGAAATTAGGTGTGGGTTGTGGTTCTCTTGAATAGTTAATATGTCAAAATAGAAACGAAATTATAAATAATCTAATGAGGCAAATGAAATTCGTAAAAATTTGAGTTTAAATATAAAAGTTTATTAAAAAAATATGCCAAACGTAAGGTTTTAAGTTTAATATCATGATTGTGCCTTGAAGCTGTTATATTCCGTAAAGATGTCTTCAATGACATTAATCATTTCGTTAGCTCTCGCAATGTACTAATGACCGCCCTATGCAATATATATATACCCTTGGAACCAGGTAGGACAATGGGTGTCAGGAAGAGCTGAACTTACAGGGATTCAATACAGAGTGCGCTGTCACTCACTTCTCCCTGAGGAAGTTCCCCGGACTCCTGGCAGAGAGTGCCATGATCGAAAGGTCATAGCCCTGACCGAGACCACGCTTAAAAGCCAGACATTGCCGCGGCGTGGTTGGTACGGGTGCCATCGTCATAGCACAGTTATGTTCAGGACACCTTTCTTGGTGTAACAAAACGGGGGGGCTATTCCATCCGGCACCCTCATTCCTTTTTTGGTGTTTTTCTGTACTTGTGATTAACAACTATTTCTGATTTGTCTTTTAACTTAATTATCCTTTTAAAATTTTAATCCTGGGTGCTACAGCCCGCTATGGACTTGTTCCTCTTGTATTATTTTAAACAATTTTGGTAAAAATTAGAACGAAGATTAATGAGTATATAAAGAGAGAGAGGCAGAGTCAACTTCAATTTGTATAGGCGTCTTCACAAAGACTGGATATCTTGTTAGGCTGGATTGGTTCTTTTAGAGACACTTGTCATCCGTAGTAGTAGGCTATCCGTAAAGCAGACACTCATCTGGCTTCTCAAAGTGTTGGAAATGAAGGAACTGGTACCACATTGTAAATGTCCATTCTGACCTTTGAAAGAAACGGATATTGGATAAATACAGAAATTACGTGACCTAGAACTGTTACAGGTGGCCGGTTGTAGGACTAAGTCAACTTTTTGCCCAATAATTGTGCTTCTTCTAGAAAATACTTAATTAAAATTATCCACCGAGGCATGATAACAAATGAAGGGGCCTAGAGAACAGTATATTGTCTGGCTTTTTATTTATATATTATAAGATTTGCGAATTATTATTACGAGCCCCTTCTTCCACACCGGGTAAGGAGTTAAACAGTTCTCAAAATCCTGGCAATTATATTGTTTTTTCTCCGACCACTTGTTCTTTTCTGTGTGAAAACTAAGCGTTTGGGCTGTTTGCCCACTTAGCAGTACACACTATTTGATTCGTCTGTCATAGAGCTGCAATATTGCGCCAAAATCGGGTTATACTGTTCTGTTATTATACGGTGTTCCAGCCGCGACAGCGTCCTGCCATCGTTGGGGGAACGGAGCGGGGGTTATAGTGTTAAACACCGGGTTTGTTAAATATTGTAATGAGTCGAAAAATTTCATATGTCTACGCTGGATGAATTCATCCACCGTAGGCAGCTCAAATATCTCATGCAGCTCACTGTTTGTTCGCTGCTCGAATGAAGTACCTCTAACCACTTTCATCAGTATACCGTTTCGGAATCTTTGGAGTTTCTTAGCTGTCGTATACGTCAGATAACGAAATAGTGGTGCACCATACAGCAGATTAGACCTTAGTATGCTCTTGTATATCAATAGCTTGAGACGCAGTGATAGATTGGGGGAAGTTAATGAGTTCGCAAGCCGGTAAGACTTCGTGCATGTTAGCTTCAACTTCTTCGCAAAATGGTTACTAAAATGGAGATGTATGTCCATTTTAATTCCAAGATATACTAGGTCGTTGGCTGGTGAATTTTTCTCCGTTCCTACTATGTAACTAGTAGGGAGCGGGCTTTTTCCCTTTTGGAAAGAGAAAATTACACAGTCAGTCTTACCCGCGTTTACAGAGATATCGAGTCTCCCCAATCTCTCACTGATCTGGTTACAGGCTACTTCAGCCTGTCTTAGAGCAACCTTGGCACTCATGCTGCTACTGTACAGCGCTATGTCATCTGCGAAAGCAGTAACTTTGATATTTTTGTACCGGGCTCCGACAATCTCAGACGTGTATACGTTGAATAGTACAGGGGATAAGACGGCTCCTTGGGGTACTCCACAGGTCAGTGGCACAGCTTCGGAGAAGCTATCACCCACCCGAACCCGCAGCGATCTGTTTTTCAGGAAGCTAGCCAGAATTGAATACAGTTGTTCCGGGCATTCCCGGTCACAGAGCATTTGACACAGTGTCCCGTGAGACACCGAGTCGAATGTTTGGGTGCAATCAATGGAAATCATAGCCGTGGCTATGTTTCTATTCATGTTATGGCTAACTTCTGACTGCACCTTCAGAAGGGGGTGCTCTGCGCTCATACTGGATTGGAATCCAGTCTGCTCTGGTGGAATGATGTCATTTTCAGAGCAGCAATCTTTGAGATAATTCCAAAGAATTTTCTCAAAGATTTTCCCCATTTGTGGTAGCAGACTGATCGGGCGGTAGTGGGCTGGGTGATCTCCACTCTTGGCTGGCTTCAGTAATGGAAACAAGATGGCTTGTTTCCATGTGTGAGGAAAGTACCGCAATCTTATACAAGAGTTGTATAAGTTTGCTAGTTGTACTATCCCTCTCCTCGGTATTTGTTTGAGCAGCACTGTTTGTATCCCGTCGTGCCCTGGGGCTCGGTTTCCCTGACACCGGCGAAGAATCGGCTTGAGCTGCTTCGGTGATACAAACATATGGTTCTGTTCAGCATCTACCGGAGGAGGCATGTGGTAGTATCCCGTCCTAGCCGTTATATCCCTAGCGTAATGGTCGGCCAGTTTTGTTGCCTGTTGCTCAGCAGTCAGAACATTGTTGCCTTCGTGAAGACGGACAGTGGCTGTCTTGCCTTTTGTAGTCTTCAACAACTTCCAAAACTTTCTGTGATCTGCATACAGTACTGGCCTGTGGTCAGAGGTAATGAAGTCAAGGGCGGTGCAACTAGTGATACGGTGGGGTTGTTTTGTCAGTAGTAAGTCAATCGTCGAGGTAGCTCTTGGGTTACCTCTATGTCGAAAAGTAAAAGTCTGGGGGTGGACGATCGTAAACGGCGTTCTCAACAGGAGTCTCCCAGCCTTGTTTGTTACGGTGTTATACCACATGGTATGTTTTGCGTTGAGATCTCCCACCACCCAGTGGTTAGATCTCTGCGCACATGCGTGTAGCAAGGCTGAGTACTGCTGCAGAGACGCGTACGGTCTTCTGTATAGGGCGGTAAGGTAAATGGGTCTCCCCAAATTTACCTTAACTGTCAAGTGGTGAAGCTTGGGATCAGTTGTAATCAGTGGTGAAGCCACTTTCTTCCAATTGATACCTAGGCGTATAGCAATTAAAACGCCTCCGCAACCGTTAACCCTTTCAATGGCAGTTGAATAACCTTTAATGTGGAACGATTGTGCAGATACCCTAGTGTCTGTCAAAACTACAATATCTGGTCGGTAGAGCGCTAGCAGCACTTCTACCTCATCTATTTTAGTCAGGAGACCATCAACGTTAAAATTTAAAACTTGGTAATCTACCATTGTTGATGTTTACCAGATATTATAGTCATGAGCACCTGGCTACAGAAGTCTACTAGGGCAGTTGCCCATTTTGGTGCGCAGTCAAGGTCTTGGCGCTGGTCAAAAACTTTAGCCTAGGACTAGGTACTTACAGTTAATATTTTCCGAAGAGTCCTCGGAGTTTCTGGGGGCAGCTCTCGACGTGGAGGGGGCAGCTCTCGACGTTGAGGGGGCAGCTCTCGACGTTGAGGGGGCAGCTCTAGACGTGGAGGGGGGGCATCTCGGTCTTCATTGCTGTACTGAAACAGCTTGTAAAGCGGGTTTTGCCAAGCAATTGTAGTAGATGGCGGTGAAACCGGCCTCATCATTGGTTCTACCTGTCTTCGTCTCTTCTCTTGTGGCTGCAGTTTGCTTGCAGGACTAATTGTGGCGAAAGGCTCCTTTCTCTTCGCACAACCTCTGTACGACGCCGGATGTGACTCGCCACAGTTTGGGCAGTTGAGCGGGGCTTCCTCATTTCGTGGACATTGCCGACACATCGTAGGGGCTTGCACATCTTACACATTTGATTGTTCGGCCGCAGTATTGCCTCGTGTGACCGTGCTCTTGGCAACTGTAACATTGTGTGATCACTTTTTCTTCTTTGAAGGTCACCAGCCGTAGAGTACATGGTTTACGGTACGTACACCTTCTTCATGTCGTTCAAGGTGAAGCTATTATTAGTGGTTACCAGGACTGGTGAAATCTCCGTTTTTCTTCCTGAGGGAACACTCTTCCTGAGTCGTCGTATGTCAACTACACCTGGTGGTACTGCATCTGCTATAACCGTTTTTATTTCATCGATGTCCTCTTGGACATCTAGCCCGAGAATAAGAAATTTCCTATTTCTCGGTCCTCCTCTCGTCCTCCTCTCGGTGCGAATGTGTGATATTCCTTTCTGTTATACTGACCTGTCTTGTTCCAAGGGTATATATATATTGCATAGGGCGGTCATTAGTACATTGCGAGAGCTAACGAAATGATTAATGTCATTGAAGACATCTTTATGGAATATAACAGCTTCAAGGCACAATCATGATATTAAACTTAAAACCTTACGTTTGGCATATTTTTTTTAATAAACTTTTATATTTAAACTCAAATTTTTACGAATTTCATTTGCCTCATTAGATTATTTATAATTTCGTTTCTATTTTGACATATTAACTATTCAAGAGAACCACAACCCACACCTAATTTCAACCATCACCTTTTAAAATGAACAGTAAATAGTTAAAATGGAAGCAATTATAGATGACTAGTTAAGTGTTTATTACCTTGTCTTGAATTTGGACACATAGTCGATTTTTTTCTGGTAGAAATTAATATATGTTACTTATGCTTGCATTTTAATGTTGTGGAGTCTAAATAAAATTATTAAATTAATTAAAAATTAAAAAATCCAACTCATAAAAATGCAAAATGAAATTAGATAATAAATTAATTTATAATATATGAAAAGTGCACAAAGAAACGTGAAAATAAATCACTCGAATTTTCAGTCAAGCTGAAACACGCGTATTATTAATTCATTTATTTTAAAATAACACTATTAATTAATAATGAATAATATAGGTTGTTAATCTTAAAAATCAGCTTAATCTCTTTCTGCTGGTGGTACGACGAGTCCAGAAGATTAAACTGATTTTTGGGAAATGACGGAGTGCTAGCGGCTTGTGCTCCACCTCGACCTCTGTCCGGAAACGGCCCATATTACAGTAATTTGTTTCGTTTATTGAATCAATTAAATTAATTAATTGAGTCAGTGATTTTATTTATATGGGCCGTTCCCGGAGGTACTGCAATACCTGGTCAACCCGCAACAGAGGTGGAGCAAGCCCCTAGCACTCTGTCATTTCCCAAAAATCAGTTTAATCTTCTGGACCCCCGATGGAAGTCGTACCAGAGATTAAGCTGATAAGAACAGATACTACACTTTCAATTTAATTTATTAGTTATGTTATTATTTTCTAACATATCATTAAAAAGTAAAAATAAATTTCACAAATAATAACAAAGGGATCAATAATTTGTTGAGTAGACTAAAAATAAAAATTGTATTGATGCTAAATTAGGTAAATAATAAGTGGTGTAATTATTAATTAAAAAAAAGTCATCAATTCACAGATTATTATTCAGCTTTGTCTCTTTTTGATGCAAAAAACAATTCAGTATCATGAAAAGGATTTGTCTTCCAAGCATGTTTGTAGTTATGAAATTTTTGAAACTGTTCAATTTAAATAAATTTGAAAAATATGAAATTAATGAATTAAAAACCATGAAATTTAACCCATGAAAATAGTAAATAAAGATAGAAATTCTATATTCTCCTTAAAATCATTTAACCATTCCCGTCTCTAATACACCCGCACCCACAAACTTCTGTTTTATCTTTTAGTCTTTCTATATTTATTCCTTTTGTGTTGTTTCTGATCATAGGAATCTTAATAAAAAAATTAAAACATAATAAACTGCTCCCTATAATTTGTTTTTGTGATCTAGAAAGAATCACACACATTGAATCATTACTGATAGCTATATGGCCACTGAGCTGTAATGCGTTCATGGGATCTTCCTCTAACGAACCTTAACCACTAAATCCCATCATACAAATCTCCTTAAACTCAAAACTTCCAACCATTCTCGCAAAATATAAGCTTTGCTACGTTGGGCAAACTGAGGATTTTATTTAAATTGACAGATACTTAATGCATATCGATACACTAATACATCTGATATACATTTTTATTTGAATACACAAACTGTAAAATAATATATATATATGATCTCTCTTTTCTATGTATACATATATCCGTTTATATGTTTACCTGACTTACCCGACTATATTCAGATACATGTATCACGGGCTGATCCTAAAACTAGAGTGATTTACTGTCTTCTCTCAGAACAACAACAACTAACTAATAACCATTTTGTTTTTCATTCTTCCTCTTTTGTTTTCATTGCCTTCTTGATTCAAGGTTGGATTAAATATTTACATTTCAATTTCTTTATACACAATTTTTACAATAACTAATATCACAACAATAAATATACCGGTTTACATGTTTACCTGACTTACCCGAAAACACCACACTGTTACGCTCTAGTTGAATAATTAGTCTTTGAGGTATGTCATTTAACTATTCGACTACTAACAGATTAGATTCCTCTATCAAATCCTGAGGGTATATTATTTGAAATTATACCAAATTACCTTTTCACAAAATATTCAATTTAATTACCATTGGTCCTAACTGCATCACAACCCTAAGTAATTTACTTTAATAAATTAACATGGTGATCAAATGGAACGGATTCATTTATATAAAATAGAAATTTAAATACACTGTATTTTATTGCTAATATTTTAGGATGTGTTACTAAAATATGATTATTTATTGAGAATAAAATGGTAAAAAGATTACATAGATCTTACTACCTAATTATTGTAATATTCTTTACTATTATAAAATAATAGCTTCAAGATAGAAGTCCAAATCTCAGCGTCTCAGACGTCTGCCCGGGACCAGGTTCAGGCCTAGGTTTCATCGAAGAAAGATTCGGGCAGATGCCCAAAACAAAATCCCCAGAGCTGCTAAGGAAATGGCTTGGGCAGCATCATTCCACTGTTTATATTTCATCCTAATGAACCAGGTTACTTTCCATAAGCGAGGGTGGTCTTCCTTTTCTGATCTATTGTGTAAGAGTATATTCCTTCACACCAAGTTGGAAAGAAGTTAATACATGTCACAAAACACTTGGGCTGCCCCCCACCTCCCCCATGTCCCAGCTCCCTCTTCTGCAACTCCTTTTGTGACAGCAAAAAGGAAGGGTTGTAATCTGTCCTCTCTTTATGAGGGACCATAAAAGAATCACCTGGATCTATTTGGGCCCTTCTAAAACACATCTATACTTCATAGTTGTCCCTTAGGGCCTTTGCTAACATTTACCTTACATTCAAATGTCAGGATTGTACCCATATAGTAGCTATTTTTAAAGATTTGTTCAATCTATTATTTTATTCCGATAAATAAAGAATAGGAAAAGCTTTATTATGTTATCTTAAGCTTGTTATCTTTTATTCAATTATAAAGTTATTTATTCGAAACATGGTTATCTGGAATAGGAAGTTGATCAGCTACTTCTTTATGGGCTTAATTTTTGTTATTCTTAAGGGACAGTCCCAAAATGAAGTAAGTAGAACACTTAAATAGTGTTTCGGCAGAGTTTATTTGTAGATTGTTCAATAGATTGATTCCTGTTAATGTTTGACTTGTGAAAAGTTTTGCTATAATGCTTTTGCGAGATAAATTATTTTAATTTCATTTTATTATAAGAAAAAAATCCATTTTATCCTAGTGAACGGAAACTTATCATTGGAAAAAATAGCCAATCACTCTAGATGACTCGAACCTCAATAACTCGAATTATTTGATAATAGAATTTCTATTTCCTTAAGGAAACCTTGTTTAGTTTAAAACAAATAAGAGGATAACTAGAAATAATTTTACGAGAACTTTGACCTCTATAAGTGAAAGGAATGAGCTATTTAGCTCTACAACTCGAAGAAAGACAAAAAAATGTGCTGTCAATGGGTTATGTGATAGTTGGTCTACTACACATCATCCCCACCCCACTATACCGCTCTAAAACATGTTTCTACGTGTCACTTCAGTCTTCCCTCTCTTTTTACGATCAGCCACCTGTAAGTGTAGGACATACGATGATGAGTCAATGGAAATTAAAATCTCTCACGGTATGTGAGAAACCAACAAAAACCAGAAGAAAAAAATACATTGGCTCTAATTTTTCTATTCCTTGCAGTACCCTGTCTATGATTTTGAAGAAAGCAGGAGAACTTCAACGGCAGGCAAATGAAGGGAGACTTTTAAGCAAAAGAAAAAGATACACAGAATTTCCTGATGTTGAAGAATGCAGTGGTTTAAGTAATGCCAGGAGAAAAATATCAGTTTGGGGGTTCCATTTTTAAGAGAAAAACACAAACTTTTTATAACTCGAACTATGCACGACTCATTCCCATGAAGTTCGATTTACCGAGAGTTGACTGTACCAAATTCTAGTATAATACTAATTTATCAAATAATACAGCATAGAGAGATAGTTTCTATTGCATTATATTATAAGCGGAAAATCATTTTATGCCAACAAACTAATGCTTTGATGAGTAAAATGATTTTTATTTTTCATAGATGAGTTGAAAAGAAACTTAACTTGGCAGTCTTATTGCAGCACTAATTGCAAAGGGATTAATAATATCAGCTAAAAGAAAATTTGATGAGATTACTAATAATATAAAAATTAGATTTTAATTCTCAAATTAATAATCTGCTTAGTCTATTTTTGATGCCAAAAAATTGCATTAATATAATAATAAGTTTATTACATTAAGGCATCAATAAATCTTTTTGCAAGGAATTGTGCTTTTCCAAGCAGTAAATAAAATAAAGCTGGTTAAATAAAATGTCATCAATAAAGATAGTAAGTAAACAATTGAATTTTCAATAATATATAAGCATCTAAATTACAACCATTTTATGTCCTCATTTATATTACAGTTCAATATTGTTACATAACTAGAATATTATTATAGGATAGTTATTTGTCAAACTTTGATACATGCGAAGGTGAAATTGAAATGTCTTTTCAGAGTACATACTCCCCAATTTGTGGCCTCAAGGACTAATAATCAGCACGCACACACACCAATACAATAATAATATAATCCTTGGAGGTTGTTTACTGTGGGTCAGTAAATATTGAGTATGAGGTGGAATATTTTGCTCAGACATATATGGTTTTTTTTTCCGCCAGTCACGTTTAAATGGACTGGGTTGCTTATGCTTACTCTGCCTAGAACATCTGGGAGATTTATTTACTTAATTGCTGGTCATTGAATTGAAAGATATTTCTTCAATCGGCATAAAGAGCCATTTTTAAAGAGCTTTTTTCGGTAATTAATATATTTTAATTTTTCTGGCAAATTTCCGTGTTTCCTTTTGTTTTTCTACCTGCCTTATAATACACTTTATGATTCCCCTATTTCATCTACCAGCTACTTAAATTTTACTTTATGCTATAATATTACTTCTATTATCTCATTTACTGATACATACGCTCGCTTTTCTGGTATGATCTCTTTTTTTCCATTTTTTATGAATGGAAGTCAAATTATGTGGGATTTTTTTACCACCGCTATGTAATCCAATGAAATGTTTTTAATTTGTTTGCATAATTTGTTGAGTTACTTTGTTTTAATATGTTTTGCTGTAAGAGATTAGTTAATTAAAGCTGGTCTATTCTCCAGATTTTTTTTTCTACATCTTCTTATAAAGTCTTCGTCTTGCAATTTCACATAAATTTTTAATCAGGTATTAAAAAAATATATTACTTTGTCTTTCACAACTTTACCTCAGTTTATTGATATGTATTAAACAGTAACAATTTTTTCTGTTTTCCGTTTTTTCAATGAATGACAGAACCATTTTGCACTGGAAAACACGACATTGGAGCATAAATACGAGTGAAAATATTAGGCCCTGTAACAAAAAAAAAAATGAAAAAGTGAAAATCTGAATTAATAAAATCAGATTAAAATAAATAAACCAAAGACAGGATGAAATTATCAAGATGATAAAAATAACCAGCTGTATTATGTCATCTCCAATATCTATCCATCATGAAAATAACCTGAATTTTGCAATTCATATAAAACTTAAATTTGAAGCAAAAATTTAACTATTATTGTAGGAATATAATTATTATTATATCTGCATCCAATATTTAAGCATTTCTTAAAATTAGATTATTTTGTAATTGTGAGCTGTACCTGAAAATTGAAATAAATAAATAAGGACTAATTGGAACTGCTGGCATATTTATTTTGAATTAGAAGTAAAAAAAGAAGGCTTGTTATTTTAGCCCAGTCTTATCTTGGACAAAATTCACAGTACTTCAGCGAGTATAAAATAATGAAAGGATATTTTTTTAGGTGAAGTTTATGATAAGATTTATAATTACAAAAAATGTATAAGTGTTTAATGTATGTCTCATTAGGTATAAAAAAGATACAGGTTTAATAATTTATTACAAAACCCCACAGTTTACTAAGAACATTAATGTTTTCAATGTTTGAACCCACCACCAAGATGAGTAGCCATAACACGTGAACAACAGAAAGCAACAATTCAATCACAAATTTTTTAAAATTTTAACTATTAACATCGCAGTATTGTATACAATTAAAATAGGTCATAAAATTAAAAATATTAGTTAAAGGGCTAAAATATTGTAAATAGTTAAACTCATAATTTTAATATTTTAACCATTTATTTGTTTTATAATCTTACATGACCTATTTTAATTAAATGGTATTGTAATTTTAATAATAATAATTTCAACAATCTGTGATTTATTCATATGTTTATATTTACTTTAGTTTTTCTGCTCCCTATGAATTATAGAAACAATTATTGTTCCTAAGACACACATAATAATGTCTGTGGGCAGACAAAAATCTGTTTTATTTATCAGTGTTCTAACAGCAACCAGCAAGCACTCCTAAGGGAATTAAATTGTTTAAAACGATTTGTTTCAGTGCTAAGGGGAAAAACATCATGTATAATTAATGATAATATGCTTAAATGCTTAAAGTGGGAGAACACAAATGATTTTCATTAAATTAAACATGCAATTAATGAAGCTTTTAGTTATTTTTTTTTGGTAAAAACTCAAACAGCCAGTATCTTTGAAGTTATTTGTCACTTCACATAGTAACGAGCATAATCTTAGTGTTCGAAAAATAATCATCTATCAGAATGATTTAAATCTATCTAAATTTGAAATCTGCTAATAGAAGTTAACCAAACTACTCATAGAAAGCGCTAGTAGTGCTGTTCCGCTGATGTTCATAGCAAGAATCAGAAGCTCAACGGTTAGGGAGATTATGACCCTAGTGGTCGACAAGAACTTAAAAAAATAAATTTTGGTTAGCCAGGCTCACTTCTAATGCTGTCTGGAACTGTAAATAAAAGAAAAAATCCACTAATTATATATGAATTAGAAATGGTTTGTTCTGTTTCAAAAGTGGCTACATCCAAAAATTTTAATTTAAATTATGCCTCTGACTGGAGAAGTTAGGGGTTAGTTTCGAAACCGGTGCACCTCTAACTCACCTATATATATTTTTTTTCAAATTCAGGTTATATCAAATTCGTCATTAGGCTGCAAATAATCTTTAAAACTACGACCGGTATTTTTTTTAACTACATAAGATTCTACTGAAAGCGTTATAATGAGAAGAAGATATCCCCCCCCCCTCCGAATTCAAAGTTACTACTTCAATCTTCAGTATCAGTTCCCTCGCCATTTTTTTCGCACTCGATCAAAGTGTTGTGACGTAGTGAAAAAAAGTTAGTACATCAATCATGAACTAAAATATATTTAAAAAACAAAACAAATTTAAATGAAAGTAAAGGTGAAATATCAAGAGATGTTCAAGTTCGGGCCTGATTCTCCTTCTATTGAAGAAATGCTCGTATTCGTTTTTATCACGATAAATATAAATTTTTGTGGGAATCAATAAATATAAATTTTTTACGTACATTCGCCTATAGTGCCAACTTTTTTCTTTAATGTCTTGTATTCCGCCAAGGCTTTATATCTTCATAACTCGTCAAAATTTCGTCCGTATTTCCTCCGTTTAATTCTCTTTCACCACAGAAAAGCAGCGATTTGGTTTGAAGGTTTTGTAGGTAAGATCATTTTTCTCTCTGCACAAAAACTAAAAGGAATTTAATTTTTTTTTTAAATGGCGTTTGCTCCCGTTTGTGATATTTTATCACCGTGATCCGTCCATCAGTCAGGTTCCGTGGGTAGCGAACACACAAACAAGTGAACGTTGTTACTATTTAATCTGACGGTGCCCGTAGTCTTTTCTTATAACAAAGGCGTGCCCCATCACCTTTAGTAAATTCAGCCCATTCATGTATAATGCACAACATTATACTTTGTACATTGCAGAGCATTATTATTTTGTATATTAGAGGCTGTAAAAAATGTAGCCAAGCTACAGGAAATATAATGGCAATTGTAAATAGATTTGTTTTGAGAATCTATATTTTGCGGAAAAGCTTAGTTCCCGTGAATGAATTGATTCCTTCAATTGAATGAACGGTTCAGACTCATTCGTCTGAATGATACTGGAAAAAAACAATTTCAAGTTCCGCAGGTGTATTTTGAGGGTATAGATGCTTTTCACGTTTGTATTTTACGCATAAAAAACTGCTCGAATATAAAAAATTGTAGGTAATGGACAGTAGCAGAAAATTTCATATTCAAAACATAACAACATATTTAAAAAAAAATCGAAGTAGTAATTTAGAAGAGGAGGATTTATCAAATGTTTTGTTTTCTAGTGCACTTACAGAAACATCATTTTAACAAATTTACTATTATTATCATCTCATTTATTTATGTTTTTACGATCACATGCTACCATGTGTTTTGTTGATATACCCAAAGCTGGAACATTTTAAAATAAAATTATGTGTTTAATTTTATTATTATTATTTTCCCTTGAACATCATTTAATTTTCACCCCAAATTGTGTCTTTTTTGTTGACCAGTGTTGTATTTATTAATTTTGTGCTTTGTTGCTATTCACAAGGGACATGGTCCCAGAAAGGAGTGTTTTTTCTAATCTATTCATTTCTAAAATAATAAAATTAAAACCAATGAAAGACATTAAAGAAATATTAACAATAATAATTTGATCAGTAAACGTTTAGCCCCATGCGTCTGTACGATTTATTTTTTGATTAGTAAAGTATTTACTCTCTCACTACGTGTATATATATATATATATATATTAAAAGGTACACATAAAGATATATACCGCACTTGTCTAACAGTACATTACTAAGCCGACAGAGAGATAAGTGATACAGAATGACAAAAGGGAGGGAGGACAAGGAGGGAGCGTTGTGTTCACAAATCATATTTAATGGTGACTTGTAGCGTTGAAGGAGACACGTGGACATGCACGTGCTGATTGCGGAGAGGACACGTGGGGATCGGAGGCAATTAGCGGAGAGGTTTAACTATCCATCGGCCAGGGCGCGGTTACTGCCTCTTTGTCGCCTGCCTTGTGTCGGAACCACCCCGCATAAAGAACAGCTTAGCTTTTCCTCATGAATTAATGAGCCCTTTCTGAATCGGTAAAACTTTATGACTCTGTACCCCGGGTTTATCCTCATTACTTTAACCTCTCCGTTCGGTTTAGTTATCTCAAAGGAATGTGTTTACATGATGCTTATTTTCCATTCTATACGCTTTACTTCTTTTCATGTGGGATTAAACCTATTCATTTTTATTTATCTATATATTTTTTTGTATATTCATATAGATTATACTGAATTAGTCATTAAAATTTAATAAAAAAAAACTTCATACAAGTTAGATAATTTAATAATTGTTTATTCTGAAAAATGTTCCCATTCAACATTCACTTTAACCTCTTAAGGCTCATGGACTGTACCTAACGCACCCTTTATGATGTTAATATATGTTTTTAAAATAAATTTGCAAATAAGGAAAGTACAAATACAATAAGTTGACTTAAAATGAAACATACTTGTCAGCTTGCAGGCACGATCGATATTAGTATAACAATAAATACGTAAATATTCGAAACTATATATTTTAATAGCAAAAAAACATATAAATTCACTACAAAATAAACTAACTCCTTCATAAAAATAAGTTTTCATCGAGTTTATTCATACATATAATTCGTCCTTATAACATGAAATATTGAGGAGTGATAAAGATGATTGGTAAGAATTGTGGCAAATAGTTGGGTGCAAAATAATACAAAACAAAAAGGTTATATTAATATCTAACAGTTGAATACTCTGATCCCTCAATAAAAACTTTCAATTCATTTATATACTTTCGGCCAACAATGAACTCACATTAACAATAACACTCAATAAGATATTAGCAGTCTTAGTCTTTAAAAGTATTATTAAATAGTGATGCAATATAAAACGTTAAATAACTCTGTCTTTCCACAATATGGTATTTATTCACCAAGAACGTTTTCGAACGCTCTGAGTTGTCATCTTCAGTTGCTAAAATGAAAAGTCAAACCTTGACGGCGACAAATAGAATCAATCATTAAAAGTAACAATAAATAAAATCTATTTAAAATATTAACACTGCTGAACTGCACCTAGTCCGAAATGGTCCATCCAGTTTATATGTTATGGAAATTAAAATTTTTTGAAAATGCGACATTTAAGTAATAAATGATTAAAAAATAAAAAACTATAAAAAAAAAACAATAATACATTAATCCCATGGCTACTCACCTAATTGATGGTGTGATAAATCTATTACATTAGAAATAATTTATGATAAGATTATTTAAAATAGGTTTGCTAATTCTTCCGACTTCACTCTCGAATGGTTTCACTTAGGAGGTATGGAGAGGGTTTCTTAGCATACGTGTGTTTATTATTTATTCTTTTTTATTTATATTATCCGATATTAGGGGATCTAATTTAATATTAATGCTTTCTAGGCTGTTAATTGATTTTCTGTCATTTGTATGGGGTAGCAAGGCAACTCTATATGGTGCATCATGATGCCCTTCCTTATGTAGATGGTTGTTTTATTTTTTTAATATGTTCTTTGCATTTCATAGATAGATAATTTGATTGCTATCTCTGAGGGTTTGCAACATTTTAGCACTCAGATATACTCGGAGTGTTGGATTGGGTCTCAATTTTGTTCTTGGCCCTCTCTTTACTTCTATCTAACTTCTCCCTACTGACATATCTCTTTAGACTCGTGTTTTTCTTCTTTCTTCCTGGTGTATATGCTTGTCTATTTTTTGTGTATATATCTTCTAAGTTTTTGGTCGGGTTGTCTTGGTATTCTGTTGTTTCATCTTCACTTCTTTGCCTCTTCAGTCTGCTGTTTTTGGTGTCGGCATTCATTTCATCTAAGGTCCATACCTTCCTTCAATTGGCAACTTATCATAGCTTGTTGTGGCCACCTCTTAATTACGAATAATTAGAAGTTCCCCTCTTCTCGGTCCATAAAATATCTATACATCCTTCCATATTTTTTGTAATAAAGCTTATGACGTCAGGCGGGGAGGGGAGAAAAGTAAGTGGGGGAAACAGTCGTAGGTGGGGGGAGCCATCCCCAACACGGCTGGCCTGTCTATATAACCCGAGCGCCTTAGGGTGAAAAGCACCGAGGAGAAAATTGTTAAATATGTTATAATTAAAGGGGTTTAGAAAAAAAAAAAAATAAATAAAGCAAAAAGCAGAAAGAACCAAACCGGCAACTAGAACACTTCTCTCTCTCTCTCTCTGCACTGGCGCTTGCTGCTCTACTTAAACCATGGCTTCTCATTCAACTACCTTTGCATCTCTCTCTCCTAACCTTGCTATGCTTTGGTCCGGCCTTGCCAGACCCCACACCTTCCTAGTGGGAATCTCTGCCTTCGTCTCCCTAAAAACTAGCACCTCCTTGGGAGAGACCTCTATCTCGCGGACGACGGTTGCCGTGGCCCTACAAACTTTACCTAGTAGCGTCTCCCACGGCAATCCAGTCTGATTCTCTGGACGGTTTTCGCCTACCCTTAGGCACCGAGTGTGAATTCGTGGTCATTCCAAGACTACATAAACTACCTACAAAACCTACCCTGTCCCTCTCCTATGTTCTCCTGAACATAGTGCTTTGTCGGGGCACACCTTCTATGATCTTATGGAGTCAGATCCAAACGAATTAAGCTGCCACCGACTAGGCCGCCGGACAGGGTGAAAGACCCCCACCCGCCTTATCTCTTTCTAGGCGCTCGCCGGACGGCGGCTAGAGGTTGAAGCGACCCTAGCCCGCGGCGGGCGTCTCCTCCCCACCTTGGGGATCCTCACATATCTGAGCCCGACATAGCTTAAAGATGCTTTCAAGCCACACTTTTTAGCTTTCAAAAAGTGAGGGAAACAGTCCCTTCCGGACAACCCGAAAACATGGGGGTAGATTTTCCTTAAGCCTTATATTCTTGTATTTATCATTAGAAGATAGTATATAGTCCTGTATATAAATGTCTTCTTTAACAATAATTGGAAGTAGGGTTTAGAGTAATTGGTTCTCCAAATATCAAAAAGCATGTATTTGTGTATTACTATCTCCATCTGACTTCTTATAGTAATTATATATCTCTCCTGTGCTGATTTTATTTGTTGAATGCCTTTGTAGTGGGAAATTTCTTTTCTAATTTTGCCGAACCCTTCCCTAAGAGTTTCCTCTAAAAACTCTTTTTTCGTTTTTACATCGTCCAATGCTTCCAGTTTTTTGGGCTTTAAAAGTATTTCATTTAATTTGTCTTCACCTAACATCGTACAAAAACTAAACCTTCTATATAGTCTCCATGGAGCCTTCCTTGTTAACAGCTAATTGATTAGAAAGTGAGGGCCCTCTCTGAACGGGCTAGCTTATCTTAAGGACTATAGATTAATATTTGTATGAATTGAATATTTTTTTGTATAAACCTATGTAATATATATAATTGTAAATATTTATAAAAACAATTATTTTATACAATTTTTGAAAAATGGGAAATGAATAATATATATGTTTTCTTAACAATAATTCAGTGACCGTACCTGAAAATTAATGTAAAGTCAAATCTAAATTAAATATAGGAAAAAAAATGAAACGTTTTCTAACCCGTGGGGAACAACAGTGACCCAACTCTATCCAAGGATTGACAGCAGGTGACTATTGAAATTTAGGGGTGAAATAGCAATATGGAGCCGTAGAAGGGTTAGGATTAGTCAACTCTTACTCTCCTCAATGTGGAAATGATGCAACTTACGTAATTGCGTTGTAGCCAGGTGGGAGTACTACTGTACCCCGCGCGCCTAACGAAGGGTTAAGTATTGATGGCCATGATTGCCAGAGGGCCAGGCCATAGAGACCTGTCTATGTCGGAGGACATGGTTGATACCCACCTCCTAGGAGGTAGGAGGTACGGCAGGAATTGAGCAATTTAAGAGGAAAAGTTCTAATGGTTAATTTTTGAGCTTTCCAGGATTATGGAAAGGGTAATGAGAGAAGAGAAGTACGTAATATATGCTAACGATTGTTTTAGATTCATTACAAACAATATTGTACAGTGATAATAGTTGAAGTGGAAAATAAGTCTTTATAAAAGAAAGTAGGTATAAAGATATTTTGAATTTTTCTTAATAATAG
Organism: Acanthosoma haemorrhoidale; assembly: GCA_930367205.1. Classification (NCBI taxonomy): domain Eukaryota; kingdom Metazoa; phylum Arthropoda; class Insecta; order Hemiptera; family Acanthosomatidae; genus Acanthosoma; species Acanthosoma haemorrhoidale. The sequence continues at coordinate 72,452,724 of OV884015.1, read as the reverse complement.
CAAGGCTGATGTTCGAAGTTTATTGACTAAAATAATTAATCGAAAAGCGTATAAGAAAAAAGGTCACAGATGATTTACAGGTATTTGGATGGAATATAATTAATAGGTCTTTTTGTATGGAGAATAAATTTTCATTGAAGGAATCATTTCCTATGGAGTATATATTTTTCAGATTTCATTTTCCGCTTGGTATGAAAGGAATGGAGGGATCTATAGATAATTGAATGAGTAAAGGTATTTAAGGGAAGTCGATAACGTTAATTATCAGAGAAGGCTTGTTATTTAGGAATTACTTGAAGAGATTCTTAGGAAAACAAGGTGGTACTTACCCTAAAGGGGAAACAAGGGACCGATGTGCAAAAATAAACCTATCCAGCAGCGCTTGTGCTCTTCATACTAAAATCATTATTGATACAATATAGGATCGTGGACAATTAAAAAGTTTTTTTTCTTCTTGGTAGTAACAGTATTTATTTTATAGATTCGAGATAATTTTTTAACGCACTGCGGTGTAAGTTAGTAGAGACAAGAAGCTTCAGTCGTCTAACTTTATTATTGTTTTTTTTAACTTGGTATACTACTTTTATCTGTAATACCATCATGAGAAAACACCGAAATCTTCTCCCAAAATAAAAACCTACATACGAAATGATTTCTCTGCGCCTGTCCCTTCATCCCATCTAAATTGATGTTCAAAATGAGCTAGATGTAGTAGGGTATCTCGAATAGACTCCATCCTTTATTGCCAAAAATTACAATTTGCCTTTCTTGGGCAATAATTGGTTGATCAATGTTCTGATTCATACCATATTTGCAATTGTTAATTCACTCACTCATGCATTCAGTGTTTACAAACAGCCCAGACATCTCCCAAAGTCACATGGATGTCCCCTCCCTCGCATGCGAAAGAGGATGCGGAGTCTTTGGAAGTCCCCCACGCTCCTTCCTCAGCCTCGTCACCTTATATGAGCCAGTGGAGGCTGACGAAGATGGCAAGAGCCACAGACGCTCAGGACATGATTGGAGAAACTGGCTATTGCCAGGACTCCTGCTGTCACGTATTTGTAGCAGGCCACGAGACTATTGCTGCTTTAGTCTCCAAGGAGGATTACAGAAATGTGCGGCGTAGTTTAATGACTGTACTAAGGGATAAGGGTGGTTGGATAGGTATCGATGGAATTTCATGAACTTGGAAGCGATGAATTCAAGAATGTTGGATATATTAAGATGGTTATGAAGGGATTTATTACTGACGTAATAAGGGGCATTAATTATTTGATTGAAAGGATTGGATACGCTTGATGTTTGAATTTTTTTCTGTCACCCACAGCTTTATTATGTATTGGCTTTTGTATAACATTGTAAATAAGTAATTTATTTACAATTGTGTCATTGAGATATAATAGCTTATTCTCTTATCTTTTTTTTTTTATGTATTAGAAATCGTTTTGTTAAAACAGATCCGTTTAATATATATTAATAAATTATAAGAAGCAGTTTTGTTCGAGAATTCCTCGTTGCTTATTTTTAAAAAAAATGGTATGAATATTATCTTGTGGAGTTTATGCTTACTAACATCTTCAATATTTTATTTTGGCAGGAGTGAAATAAATAATTATCCGGGGGGGGGGGTATTAAATAATAAGGTAATTAAGTTATGTAATTTGTTTGCAAAAATATTAGTTTTATGTATGTCGGGTTGTCACGAGGGGTGTGCCTAGTTACCCTAGCCCTGGTGACGAAGTGATGGTTGGTTAAGCTATGACCTGGAAAATTGCTTCATGACGGGTGTTACTATCTGACTCCATATTTAATAGGTATGTGCCCCGACAATGCACTATGTTCAGGAGAAGAGGAACAGGGTAGGTTTTTAGGTAGTTTATGTAGTCTTGGAATGACCACGAAATCACACTCGGTGTCTTAATGTGTGATTTATATACCAAATAAATATAACTTGGTATATACGGAAAATCCCCCACCGGATTTTCTTTTAAAAAAATTGGGAGTGTTCTTCTTTATTAACCCCGTTTTCATGTTATATCATTTGCCGAACAACTGTTCTTGTATTTGAAATTTAAAGCATGCACCTCGTTTCTGTTTACTTTCATTTACCGGTGAGCCCCTGGGGTTTCGTTGCCTTTGTCGGGTTTAGTTCCATTTACCTAGAGGTGCCAGGGTCAAAACTTTGGGGCCCACATACATAGCTTTATATTGGAGTCTTCGCTTTTTGAATCCTTTTAGCCAGACGTTCTAGCCTACTTTTCCTAGAGATGACGAGATCCACTCCTTTATAAGCTAATTACATAATTGTAATTTTATATATATTTTTATTTTTTGTAAGCTAGACATACTTTTTATTATTCTTAGGTCCCAAAGTAAAGGTTTTTTTTTTTCATTTCATTACATACAAAATTAGGTCCTTATTTATTATTAGTTTTTAGCACCTTTTAATTCAAATTCATAGGAAACTGATAGTTATAGTTATAATTCAAATATATTAGAGGTAGGTGCTCCAATATATATTCATTATGATTATGTTTTCATATTCAGTATAATATGAGTCAATTTAAGTAAATATTATTAAGTCTGATGCATCTAGTAGGCAATGGTTACACAATGGTAGGAGAGAGTAGCCCCGCAAAAAGCCACCGTGGTCCGTAATTCTATCTGCGACAGCTAAACAATAACGACGTTGTGAGGGTGGGGGGGGGGGGCCTCGCCAGCAAATCCTCTTCTCCACGCTTGAAGGGTAATTTTAATTTTGTCCAGAGGAGAGGTAGGAGCATGTTACTCACGGTATATAGAGGGCTATAATAGAAAAATAGCGGTGACCAGTCAGCAATAAATAGGATTTAGGATCGTGATGGGGGAACAGATTTGTGAGCAGATAATGCCATAGCTATATCTGGGATAATTGGAGTGGGGATTGTCGGCCCCCGAAAGCTGCCTTGTAGTGGGGAGTGATTAATTATAATTACTCAACGCTCTAGTCGACTGTGAAACATCTCTATACAGCCATTTTCGAATATTTACTAGGCCTTCTTTAACAACTTGTTGCGGTCCTTCCACTCGATAGGCTATAGTGCAACAGGCAGTTTTATAATCTTAAAATAAAAAATTGTTTAAACTTTTGTAGCTTTTCAATCAATCCATTATCATGCGACCTATTGCTTGAGTGATTTCGCATTCCTGTTTTCAGTGCCATAATAAGAGATTAATTTTACAGCATATATATTGGCTTTAGTATACCTTTGTAAATTAGTAATTTTTTTACCCACACACGAGGCTAAAAAGACAAGAACTAAATAGACACTTTGAAAAACTGCACAGACTACTTTGAAGGACATCCCATCTCACAGAAAATAAATTACTAATTTGCAAAGTTATACTAAAGTCAATCTGGACATGCGGGATAGAGCTTTGGGGGACAGCGTATCCAATTATTTCAATCTGAGAACTATAGTTAATTCCCTTTATTACATCAGTAACAAAACCCTACATAACGATCTTAATATGCCCTACATTCTTGAACTCATCCCTTTTAAGTTCATGAAATCTATCCAACCACCCTAATTCCCTACATAGTCATTACAATGCACCACACATCCCTGTAATCCTCCTATGAGACTAAAGCGGCAGTGGCCTCGTGACCTGCTATAAATACGTGACTTCACATGACTCCACCTCCTGTTCCGGATGCGAGGGAGGTGACAACCATGTCCGGTTGAATTTCCGGTAAAACTAATGATTTATTGAAATAAAATAAAATGATAAGTAATACTTACAAACGAAATATCTACCTTATCTTACTCAATTACACAACGATGTCTTGAAACAATGTCTATTAGTTTTCCTATCGGCTGGCCTCTCCTCGTCAGGTCTCGTTCATCCTAAAAAACATAGCCTAAATCGTATCTTGCCTCTAAAACTGAACGATATTCGCAAATCACTGACTGTTGCCATCTTCTCTCCTCTCTCTCTCTGAGGAAAAATCTCCTTTCCGAACCCCCTGTTCCCTTTTCACGTATTAATTATTTTTTTTGAATAATGATCTGTTTTTTCCATCTTTACTTTTAAAAAGCGGTATCTTTCTTATTCGTTTTCCTTCACCTCCACTGTACCTTTCTCGGTATTCCATATCTTGTCTTGGAAAAACTTTGCCCCGACAAGTTAGCAAATGTTCTAGGACGTACGGCCATAGGTGACAGCTGTATTTTCCCAAGCATTATTTTTATTATTAGTCCGTCATAACGACCCAACATCGCTTACTGCGTTATATTATTTACGTGCCACAAAGGAATATTTATTTATTTTAGTAAATACATTTTTAGATACCTAGTCTTTAACCATATGATTAAACTATCTTTTCTTACTTTATGACGCGCGTTACTTACATAACAGCCTGTACTTCAGAAATGTACAGGAAGTTCTTCGAATACTGAGCTTACATAATTTTTGTCTGTTACATAATGCATATCTGGCCACTGTGGGACAGGTGTGCAATGAGCATGCTGTGTGAAGTGGCGAGTACGCTTCAGAACCGGCCTTTCCTATCTCAAAGGTCTACAGTCATTTTTTGGATAGAGCCCTTTGCGAATCTGAAGAAGTCTATCAGACACTCCAGCCCATTCTCATGTCCTGAGTATGATGAGTTGAGGACAACGAGAAACAACCACTGCCCGTTACAAGTACTATTCTGAGAGGATTGGAACGTCGGAGGATCCAGGGCTCTTGGGTCTGTTGAGGAGGTTTGGTGAGGAGTTAACTAGTACAAATGTCACTTCACATCTGCAGTATTTTGTCTTTTGGGTTTCACCAATTTTTACTTTTTGGGGGTTACTTAAGGTTAACACCTTAAAAATCTTCTTTAATCGTTGTTTATTAATAAACAAATTAATTTAAATATTTACTACAGTGAAAAAAAATCTTTGAATTTCTTTTTGAGATACCGAATTTTTTTCCCCTAAGGCTGGAGGAAGATATAGAATTAGCCAGAATAGATTTTGAGAAAATTTGTTACTAACAATTAATATAAATATCTAAATACATAACGTATTCTTATTATTCAAGATTTATGTTATTAAAACTTAACCAGAGATGTGGGGTCTTGTGAATAATGAATAATATTTTTTAAGCTTCAGATCGAACCTATCAACGTTAGAATGATTATTTTACATGCGGGCTGAGGAAATACGATATTCCGTTTCTGTTTGAAAGCATTTTTGAGCCTCTACATCTAGAAAATCAAAGGAGATTATTTACGACATATAAATATGACTACTGAATAAATATTGTTAGAAGGTATAAAATATCTATCACCTTAGGAAGTAGTAGGTAATAATAGAGGGAGACTTGACTAGAAGGCTGTAAGGTATATAAGGTGGCGAAGACTCATACTAACCCGTGGAGAGAGGATTTGGGAGTCCGAGTGAGGGATGGGCAGGGTGCCCATGGGACCCTGTTAACTTTCAGTTTTTCCTTAACCCCTCACTTAGCCGGCCGCCTGCCCTTGTTAAACCAATCCTTAACAAACCCTTATCTCCTGCCTTACTTGCACCCTTCATTTTATATTTTCTACCTTTATGCCCTCCTACCTCTCCTATCCTGCCGTAACCACTGCTTCCAAGGATATCTTCTCCGGCTTTCTTTATGTTTTATGTCAGAGGAGGAGATGAACTGTTACACTGGATATCAGTTAACTTTAAAGCTCCGGATATATTTATACCTTAACTTATAACTGGAGTGAAAATTTATGAAACCTATAAATTTATGGATGACAAGTAATTTCATTAATAAATGTGCACCATACTCCAATCTAGCTACGACTTATTTTATACTTATGACTTCACCGAGTGGGTGAAGAACTGTTAATATGTTATGAATGAGAACATTGATCTCAATTACTTATTGCCCAATCAGGCAGATTGTAATTTTTATCACAGTAAAGATTGTTATTAAATACCTAGGTGAAAAATGTGCCTGTCTTTGGCCATTTGAATTGATTTACATTCCCCACCCCCCCAATTGCCACACGACTTTCATCCTATTGTCTGCAATGCTAAAGGATGGAAATAGATTCCGTTCATTAAAATGGAAATAAAATCGATTCCAAAATAAAACATCCTATTTATACATAGCAGAAGGGGAGGGGAAGATTGTTTTTCTTTATGGGGAATAAAAGGCTCCTTCCCGTTTGGTCACGTTGACTGTTTGTTAAAGTTTCTTTTCCTAAAAGCCCTTCTTGTAACTGACACCCCCCCTCTATTCGTACACGACCATCACACACTCTCGGGGGGAAGTTAGACGAGTTAAACAAGTTGGAAGGAAATAGCAAAGGGGCGGGCGAATCGTAGCTCGACCAATTCCCTGGAATTGCACAAGTTTTCCGGAGCTGTATATCTTAGAATACATGCCATGGCACGGGGCTCATGGTATAGTGAAACATATTGATCAGCAACTTTTAAGCCCCTACCATTAAATCTCTTGGAGGGCAAACGTTCAATAATGAGCTCAGTAAAGAAACATGGACGGGTTATTACTTTCTTACATTTGGGTCGATATATGGCCAGTATGATGCATCATCAACAATTTTTAAATTCTCCAAAGAGAAAAAAAATTATAAACTATTGGTGGCGTTAAAATAATTGAAATATAAGGAATTACCAATAAAAATCTATTTTAAACAAGGAATAATATTTAATAAAAGGAGGCTTTATTACTAGTGAACCAGGTGTCTAAAAGCTGTAATTTGTAGGGGACAGGTATGTAGAATAGATTCCAGTATCACCCTCCACCACATTCCACGTCAGACTAAGTTCAGATCCCCTGATCACATGGGGACCAAGGTCCGTACACTCAATACCCAGCCTATAATCCGTAACACATTCTATATCCTCTAGATTATCTTAATGCCCGCAAGCGCTTCCGGGTTGTGCACTGCACTCTGTAAAGAATCCGGCACTGCCGCGATAGCATAACAAATCGCCAAAAAAATGTAATACAATATCCTGCTACAAGAGATAGAGCTAAAAAAAAAATAATAATAAACAGAGATCTTATTTCTAACTTTACAAAACAAAAACAATAATGTGTCATCTGAACACAAAGCCCAAAACTACAGAAAAACTGAGATCGTGCAAATAAACACTGTGTTTCGACACACCTCGTGCAGGAGCAAGAGCACACAGGGAGAGTTTATTCCCCTGGGACCCCGTCCCGTCCCTGTGTTGGGAGTTTTAATTGTTCTACATGGACGGTTCGTCGTTTAATGAGGGAGGTTAAACTTTCAATGGTCACTACATTATGTTCCCTAATGACTGTAACCTTGAATGAGCCCTCGTACCGAACTGGTTCCTTGGATCTTTGAAGGCGCCCCTGACATGCAGAGTCAAGAGGAGTATCCTTGATCAGATTCAAGCTGACGAGGATACTCCATGGAAAGTGGTGAAATTGGGTCTCAAGAAAGCCTACGAAGGAGGAAGATGGATGGACTCCTGAGGAGGACATATTTCAGATGTTTAGAGAAACGAAGTCCTCCAGGCAGAGCAATGTTCAATACGCGGCGGCTTAGTGACCAGATTCAATAAGACGACGGAAAAAATGAGAAAATCACTAAGCATGGAAGAAGTGAAGGAGAGAATGGGTTTTCTGTCCACTATCCTGAAAGTGGAGTTGACCAAAGAGACTGGGCGGAAAGAATGATTCCCCGAGGAGCGCGTGTTCCTGGAGTGTGCGCAATTGATGATAGACGCTAGGGCCAGAGCAAAGGAAGTGAGGGGAAGAGACATGGACAACGAGTGGAGCTGGGTTACGTACAAAAGAACCCGAAGCATCATCGGGTGGTAAAAACAAGGGAGCCGTGGAACAAAGAAAGTTCGGAGGGGGTCGATCCTTAGTGGACGCTCTTAGCAAAGAAGAAAGACGATCTCATGGTTGTGGTAGGACAGGACATCTGGTGGCAAAGTGTCCCCGTACGAAGTGTTTCGAATGTAGTGAAGAAGGGCACATAGCGAGACATTGCCCATATATTTTTCAAAGGAGGAGCATCAAAGGCCAGAACCTATGGAGGTAAATGCCCAAGGGGTAAGGGCAAGACGAAGCAAGACTCCTCGAGAAAGCGGATCGTCAGGAGACGACTCCTCCGGGACATCGGGTACCGAAGGAGAAGAATCTAAGTGCAGCAAGGCCAGAAGGCAGACGGGACCAAGAGACGAGCCACGTAGGGGTGAACAACGCGCAGAAGCCTGAAGAGAGTGCCAGCAGAGAGGCGATCACATCCTAAGGTGCAACAACATTAGGGAGAGGATGTGTAAGCTACCGATCGTCGAATTTGAGAAGGAAATGAGGTGTCTGGTGGACACGGGGAGCACAAGCACCATAGTCTCGAATAGTGCACTAGGCAGGTTGAGTGTTGGAGAGATAGCACACCAGATTCCTATACATGTATGTGAGTGTAAATTAATCCCTTTAGGGGGGCCGTGTGAGATATTGGGGAAAACGGTCGTGGGATCCGAAGATAGGAGTTGAGATTAGGGTGCACGTGGAAAGTCCATGTCACGGGGATGCCAAATGATCGCGGTTTGTGATCTGCTGGGAAAGGTAGGAGCGCGGATTAGGAACGAGGGGAGGAAGTGGAGACTTAAATTAGGTAAAGTGGTCTATCGGAGCTTGGGAACCGCGCGAGGAGAAAGGGTACAAATTGGAGTGGTAAACAGGGTAGGGGGCTGGAGGGAGAAAATATGGGAGGAATTTCGGGATATTTATTTCTTAGACGGAGATACACTGGGGAAACCGGGAGGACGGTTCACGAAATCCCGCTGAAGACAGAGCGCGTGATCTATGGGAAAGAGCGGAGATACCCACAAGCATTACAGTAGCATATCCGGAAGGAATCCGAAGAGCTAGTTAGACAGGGAATAATCAAGGACAGCACCTCACCGTACAACAGCCCTTGTGGGCAGTGAAGAAGAAGAGTACAGCGGGGACAAGGAAGAGAGGTACCGGGTCTTGATAGATTACCGGAAGTTGAACGAGAAAACGGTTTATGAGAAGTATCCCATCCCGAGGTTCGAGGATATTATAGATAGGTTAAGTGGAGCTAAAATCTTTAGCACCTTGGATCTGAAGGCGGGATAACACCAAATCCGAGTAAGTGATCAGGACAGGCAGAAGACAGCGTTCTCGTTCGAGAGAGGGCATTTTGAGTACGCGGATGCCATTCGGTCTGAAGAATGCTCTTATCACGTTCCAGAGATAAATGGACCAACTCCTGCGAGGGATGGATGCCGACATGTGCCAGATATACATGGATGATTTGCTCGTGTTCAGCAAAACGGAAGAAGACCATGTCGAACACTTACGGAAGGTATTTGAGAGAATAAGAGAGTTCGGGCTGAAGTTTTCCGCGGACAAATCGTCACTGGGGTGGAACAAGATAGATTTTTTGGCCCATACGATCTCGCAAGAAGGGACTCAGCCAGATCCAGCCAAGGTAGAGGCAATCCAAAAGATGGAGATACCACGGGATGTCAAGGAGATTAGGAGATTACTAGGAACACTCAACTACTATCGCCGCTTCTTGCTGGACATGGCTGAGTGCCTGCTACCTATCAATAATTTATTGAAAAATGGGGCGCGAATTGACCTCACACCGAGCATGGAGTGAAACATCCGACGCTGCATGGATCGGCTGCAGGAGGCACCTATCCTAGCTTTCCCGAATTTTGAGGTGGAATTTACGAGGAAAAAAAATTCTATGTTCGCACACTCTCACTCACTATCTCCACCACTCCCGGGTTTCGGCACCAGTTAATGATCGTGAGATCTTAAACTCAAAAAAAAAGAAAAAGGTTTAGAATAAAAATACGTTCGATAGTTATCACAAGACTCCTCTATTCCTCTTACTAATCCTCTATATATACAGTCGGGATGTTTACATCCCGACAATTGGGGATTAAGGCTATGTATTTCTCTGTCCGGATCTTAACTTTTATATATATATAAGTTAAGATACGGGCATCGCCAATTTGCAGCCTTAATCCCTAAATGTCGGGACGAAAACATCCGGAATGTATATATAGAAGATTAATGTATGGAATAAAGCAGTCTTGTGACAAATTTCTAACGTGTTCTTATTATCAACCTTTTCCTTTTTTTGTGTTTATTTCTTTACCAATTACTTTACTAATTGCCCTAAATATTCTTTCTATCCATTATTTTCAGAGATAGATTAGATCTGCAGATATTACTATAAGTTATTGTTGTAAGGATAATTTAATAATGCGAAATTAATCCTTAACCCAGCACGCTTATGCGAGTATAAGTATTTAGCCAATATTACGCTTTTGTTTGGCAATGTTTTAGTTATTCCTAATGTTTTTTTTATTCGTTAAAAAAAGGCAGTTTTTAGTGACTAAAGTGATTTAGTTGATAAAAAGAAGTATTTTTTTAATTTAAATACCGAGCAGCTTTTCACTATCATATTATTAAGTACTTAAGAAACTATCGCAGTGGCTCGGGGCTGTATCTCAATATTCTTGTTTCGCTGTGTGAGCTATTTATGTTATATTAATCTATTATTGCAAAAGGTTATCAACAAAATCATTTTCGCAGCTATAACTAGACACATATATGTATATACAGTTTCTGTTGATTTATTCAGGAAAAAACTCTATAATAAAATAGAAAAAAATAAAAATTTTCATTCCCAATTCCCCCTCCCGGATCCGAAGGTTTCGAACACTCTGATAGTGAATTGTTTTTGAAAATCAAAATTTGTAACATCCATAAACGAAGTTGTCTCCAGGAAAGTACATAAATAAAACTCATTTGTTGATTAACAAACTGTGACTGGCGTCAAAACCAACAAAAGTGCGGTTAATGTGAGTGAGAATGATAGTGATGTAAGTCAAAATATTTCGAAATTGGGTTTATACACAATTTTTTTCACTTTTAACACTGTAAGTTAAGATAAAATTTTACCTATCGCCAGTAAAAAAACAAAACCAGATTCCTGCTTACAGAAAGTGGTGTAAGTGAATAGTTATTAAAAATAAACGATTGTAATATTCTCTTATCTGTTTATTGCAGGCAAATATATTCATTTCTGATTCAGTTCCATTTTTTTTTTAAATAGAGTCAAGACGTTGATTGACAAACATCAAATTTAAATTATTACAAAAGATAAACAAAAAGGTTTGAGATAATTAAAGTTTTGATTTAACATCTGTTTGTATATATATTATGAATGAGCGAGTGAATGAAAATTGTAAAGTGATATGAATGAGATCATTTATTACAATTACTTATACTCCAATCAGGCAGATTGTAATTTTATCATAATAAAGTTGTTAATCAAAAAATACTTTGTGTGTTTCCGATGGGTGAGTAAGCAAGCCATTAAGAAAGTTGTCCATCAAGAAAGATATGCGATGGAAATCCGAAAATCGGATACACCATGTTTTCCATATATAAAATAAGATAAAGATATAAAATCATTTCCACCATAGCCATTATACTAGGCAACATAATGAAAATAGAAGGAATTTGTCTGAATTACTAAATATTAGAAAAATTTATATTATGTACACAGAAAAGTGTGGAACAGGAGTAATTCAAGTAAGAGAACACATTCACAGATCTGTTTTCAATAAAAAAAATCAACTTGCACTTTCATGTACCGAAAAAAGATACATGCAAAAAATTCGATGCGTATAATCTAAAAACAAGTACTCCTGAATTGAATACGCAAGGAAAACGCCAGCTTGAGACTGATCATGAATTACATTCCCAAAAAGCTGAACTAGCAAGAGCGAAATGATATACAATGCCCTAAAAATAACTCCCAAATTTATGTTTCATTTAAGTTTTTAGTATAGATTTACAAAAAACCTTACCATTTCCAGTTATCACAGTGTCTGAAGCTTACTACAAAAAAAATTATAATTTTACAACTTGAGTGTTCATGATCTTGCAATTTATAAGGCCATTTTCTATGTTTGGAATGAAACTATAGCTTCTAAAGATGCCCAGGAAACATCTGGAAGAACTGAAACACCAAAATGGCACTTGCACTAATTCAAAGTGCTGAAAATACGATTGAGAAAATTTATCAACAATTTTTTATATCCGGACATTCGTTTTTACCTGACGATTCTGATTTTGGGTCCTTCGAATTAGCAGATAAAATAAATTTTTTTTATAATCCATAGCATTATGGAATCAACTAGGGGAAATAATAAGTTCACTGTACGTGTAATTGTAATGATTTTTTTTTTAGTACTTTATTGGAAAAAAGTATTACCAGAATGAAATATGTCCAAAAAAATTGTAAAGGAAACTCTTTGAAAATGGAGTGGATACGTTATGAAAAATGCCGATCATATAAAATTCTTTACAAAGCATCATTAGACAAATCCGCAAATTTTCAGGTTTTAAATTTGAAACTGGGAAAGTAGGCAGGCCACAACCCAGGGTGTTGTTCTAAAAGAATGTGAAATCGGTTAGAGATTTTCAAAGAAGGAATATGGTTCATCTGCTACCATATATTCCTCCAATATACCATAGTTTTTCCAAAACCTTTTCACGACTACTAATGCAGCTGGAGAGGATATTGGACCCTAAACCTATTAAGAAAAATAAGAATACTCAACATAATTAACTAAAGACTAAAGGTTATCAGCTTAAGCCTTGTGCTAATAAACGTTGCCTTTTAAATATGTTGGTAACTGATATTATCGTTAATGTTTTATGAAATTTTATTTGGAATAAATATTTTGAAATACGTTGCTCTAAATCATTTTTTTTTATGACACATTATGTTGGTTAATAATGAGAGCGGTGTAAGTGTATTGAGCGCACAGAAAGCAGATAATAAAAAATTATAAAACTTGCGCAACTGATTTTAGTAAACTTTAAAGCTTAATGGCTAAAATTGAGACATATTCCATTTTATCTGACTTGGGTAGTGCTTAGAAAAAAAAGTTTACAAAACATTAATTTTCTGAAAATTACGAAACATGACTTACGCTACTATAGTTCTCACCTTTTATAATGGTTAAGAATGAAAGTAACGTAATGGATTTGAAGACTTAGAAACCAATTAATAACTAAAAATTAAAACTTTTTATCTATTTTATCTTGCTTAAATAATTCTTAATAAGGACATTAACAAAACATTCATTTCCTCGAAATAAAGTAAACTTGACTTACACTAAATGTTAAAATTATCATTCATACTGCTCACATAACAATGTTTAAGCTACATTTGAACATATAATATTGTTATTAATTTAAAAGATTTCTATTCCTCCAAAAGTCGTCATTTAATGGTACCAGGTGTCGGGCGTAGACCCTCCTTGCATCTATCAGTGGGTTTGGGGATACAGGGCTAAAAAAAAACTTAATGCGAAGGTTCGAAAGATTGAACTTTCTAAAATAAATATTTAATAGTTTTCTAGTTAAATGTAATAAGTTTTATTATTTTTTAAACCAACATATTTTCGATTTACAATTTAGATCTAAATTGATAAGAAAAAAAAAATAATGGTTTGAAATAACTACTTTAGTTTAACCAATCCTAACTGAATCAGCCCTTCTAAGATAATAAAATGACTTGAGCGTTGTAACAAAAAGGGAATGACCAAGATTACACTCGACACGGGGAATGGTGGTAGTACTGTCACGTTGCTGATCTCAAACCACAAATCTCTTGTTTATAGCTAAAGCGCTCTTGTAATAGCTGCCCGAAGAGAGAGACGAATTGCCAGGGAAAAGGCCCATTTTCTCCGTAAGTAGCAGGTGCGCCAACTTCACGATTGATGGCAAGATTCCTTCCTCAGAGTCCCCTAAAGTAGGATGCGGTTGAAGGAAGTAGAAAGGTGAAAACGATGGCATGATAAGGAGGATTTGATTATAATGAGATTATATCGTGGGGTTTTCGTGGATGAGTTTTATAACTTCGCAAAGATTTTTTTATTCTCAGCTAATTAAGTCTTAGTGTTCCTGATGGCCACCTCCGTTAAAACATAGTAAACAAAGGACTGTAATAATATTTACCACCTACTACCCTTCCATCAGGAAGAGTCGTTGCCTTTGTAAGATTTTGTTTAAAAAGGGTGTTTAAACAAGTGTATATAACCAAAAGCAATTCTCACCTATTTAGATCAGGTTTAGTTTTAATTTTCTACGAGGCAGTTTCCCAGTGATTGATTCTCTTTCCTAGGTGATAGACAATTTTACCTCTGATGAAAGTGATAGTGTTGTTATGGACTAACTGTTTTTATGATTTTGATATACTATAAAATATATGACTTGAATTTGGTACACTGGGTTGTTTTTACGTTGAATATTTAATGGTTTGCGAGTGATTAATAATTGGTAAGGATCCCTTTAAGATATATAATTGTTAATACAGATGCAATATTTTGAAAAAAAATAAGGGTATAATATTATGATTCTTAGCGGAATCGAAAGTTCTAAAAAATGACGTGTCACTCAAAAAGTCGATTTCAGAAAATCCAAATCCTAACTCAAATTTGAGTTATTTAACAATTTGTAAAAGTTACGTTGTTTTTTTTACTTGGTTGATTTTGACACGAATCAGGCTAAAACTCTGTCCCAAATAATTACGTTCACTTTTTTTTTCCAATTTTTTGTTACTGTGAGACGGTGGTCTCAGAAGCGTACAAGTCGTTTGTATTATTTATAGTATTTCTCTTGCTGGTGGGAAAAATAAAAAAAAATTATTGCTTGTACTACTTTTTATTGTTATTTTATAAAGTGATATGTTGACACCAAGGTTGATGAGGAATTAACAATGGTACTCATATAGAATTTTGTATACTTTGAAGGTTAGCAAAAATTGAAAAATATTGAGCAGTCTAGGCTGTCTTTTATTTTTAAGGAACTGTCATATTTTTTATCTGGCGGGACATTGGTTTAATTGTTCATCAACATATCAGGCAAATTCACCATGTTTGAAAAGGAAGGCTGATTAATAAGTGTTACTGGACTGATAATTATGTAATTTATTGACTGAAACAATACATAAATGATTTTAATTAAAGCTATGACGATTACTCATCCTTTCATAATATCTAACAATTTATTTACGCTTTTATTTATTATGTTATAGAAATGTATTGTTCCTATAGTAAAATAAAATATAAATAGATTACTCCACAAAAAAGATGGTTCTAAAAAATCTAAGACTAATTCAATTACATTTTTTAAATAGTTTTCTATGAAAACAAAATTCTTATTTTACTTAAATACTAAATATTAATAGACTATTATTTATATAACGAAAACATAACTTTAATCACAGGATAATACTAAATGTATTTACATACTTCAAAATAAATAAATCTTCAATGTCTAAGCATAAGTAAATTACTACATTTTGTGTCTGGTAACATTAATGCTCTATACAACCTTTAAATATTTTATCTACAAGAATCGTAATTAATTTTGATGGAAATACATAAATATAAGAATGTCTTCTATAATCTAGGTGCAAACCTCAAAACACCCCTAAATATTATTTTCGTATAGGGGTACGAATATAGGTGAGGGTAAAAGCTAAATCCGCTGCTTTTTACAACACCTTAATCTTTATTATTAATAAAATCTATCATAGTAATTATTGGTGAATAGTACATAATAAATGTCATTAGAGCTCAAATCACCTTACAATATACTGAATTTTCGTGAGAAGCGATAAAGCATTTTGTAAGATCATAATAAATTAGCTTATAACTTTTATTCCTATGCCATAAAAAAAAAATATACAAAATAAACAGCGGTTAACAGGAGATCGATGCATTTGTATAAGTTCCAGTTTTTACAATATTAATAATACTAGGGCGGGTCAAATCTGCTCAGCTGGAGATTTTTAAACCATGTTTATCCAGCTCTTACGAACGTTACGTTTACACAATATATTATTACTAGCAAACTTCGAAGAGTCCAAGACATGTCACATTTATGTTTTGGAGGCAAGGTTGTCAATATTTATGTTTTGAAGAGGTAATGGAGTAAAAGTCTTCAATGTCTTAAATTAATTGGATTTTGAAAAGACATATTCAACCTCAAAAAAGAAACCTGTTGAAAAAAAACACTCTAATAAGCGTGTTACCGAGTCAACAAATGGAAACACTTAAAATACTTTGAACCTTTGAACATTTTTTACATTCCGTTGTCATGTTGATTAAATCACTTGAACAGGCATAAACTCTCAATAAACTTCTAGCTCCACGTTGTTTAGGGTTATCCATTGTTGTTTATACTATATAATTATGTTTGTACTATATAATTATGTTTTCACTATATCATTATGTTTACGTGGAAAAAGAAAGTGTAACTGGTTTGGTTTGGTAAGGTCCAAAATTAAGCCTTCGAACTAGCATTCATATATTTTTCTTGACTCGCGCACTTACAAGCGGTAGTCTTAGCGCTCAGAAACTGAATACGTTCTAGAATTCTTTCAATGACTGCAGCAATTATTTGAGAGCAGTTTGTTTGGTGCCTTTCCAAAAATACTTCAGGCATTGGGAGTTATATGTGGAGATAGACAAAGGTCTGTTCTCAAAAAAAAAAAAAAAAACAGTCAGAGGGATCCCAACAGTGAGGTTTCTGAGCGAATATAAATTTAATATAATTTATAAATAAAGAAATAAAAAGAAAAAAAAACGTTGGTTATTTTCTTAGTTCTGAACTGTGACAGTTTGTAAAACTGGATGGTAGAGCAGGATGGAAACATAATAGCAGTTCAGTTGGAACAGTTCAGCCCAGATGAAATAAAGATTTATAAACTTGTTCGACCTACTGAAATTGCGTCGTGATTAAAATTATCTAATAAATATAAATTGAAGTAATCTTAAAGCTTTGTGTTAAGCATCCAAATAGCAAGCCCTATCAGACATTATTTGCAATGAAAAAGTTGGGCTGCTTCTTAATGTGCACAATGAATCGGCATATCATCCGTTACAAATAGTATTTTATGACACAGCTTTAGATTTATCTATTCCCTGGAAGCTGATTTTCCAACGTCTGGAAGAATATTCGCCACCGAATAAGCTGCGCATGTGCTGCAATCTATGGGGGACAGCCGCTCGTTATCTGCATTGGCAAAAAAAACGTTACAATTTATTTCTATTATGTATTTGAATACAATAAATACTCATAAAAAAACAAAAAAACATTATAAATGTTAAGTTTTTGTCACACTCACTGGAAATGTTGGGAACTGTGGAATCTGGACTCCTGGCAACCGGTCGGAACACACCACTGCTGGTTTCTCCTGGAGTCACCAACTCTAAAATGATAAGATGAATGTAAATTTAAACACTTATTATTATTAATAAAATAATAATTAACAATATAATGTATTGATGAGATTATTTCAATCTTTATAGGGGGAATATTTTATGGGAATAAACATATTTCGAGGAACTATATTTTTTGGTCATAATAAAAAGATAAAAATAAAATTTTGCTCCATATATTTTTGAGTTTATAATTGTTTTTTTCTATCATATTTTTTATACGTATGGTCAACCACTATGTTTCATCTTAAATATTGATACAAAATAAATTAAATATAAAATATTGAAACATTTTAAAGGAAAATATTCTTTCATAATTTCGTAGTAATTATAATTTATAAGTAATTACAGTCCTCTTAAGTATCAAGACGTGTCAAAAGGAATTACTTAGTCAGTCTAGATCTTTTTTAACCACCTCGAAATTATTTTTTTTTATTTCAAAGCAATAGATAAAATAACAACACATATTTTTGAGGGAGGGTGGGGTGCGTATATTTTTTATCGAAACGTTATATGAAACTACTTTGGAAAATGTCATACATATATAAAACGGGTTGAATTAAACTTGCGAAGACGATTTCAATGGCAGGTTTCATGTTCCGTTTTTTTTTCTATTTTCAGTTGTTGGCAAAACTGTGATTGAATTTCCCACTACACCCATGAGGGTTGTGTCACAGCGAGACTCAGACGTTTTACTGAGATCGTGTCCTACACAGTCGTGGTTTACGTGTATATTTGTATTTGCTTTATAATCAAGGACAGCCTGCTCTTAACCGTGGTCGGTTTTGGATCGTTTGGGTAGGTCTCAGAGTTGAGAACCGAATCATTGTCGATACAAAGTCGTGATAGTTGTGCCATGTTTGTACACGTTTTAGCCACAATTCTAGTTCTATGAGTCTGTTGTTGGATCAAAAGAAGAACTGTTAGTTGTAAAGACCGATGTGTAACAGAAACGTTAAGTAACGAACCCTTTTAATTCCAATTTATCCTCATAACCTTTTCCTTTCAGAGTTACAATACTTATTAAACACTTATGCTGTTATGTATGTAAGAATTCTTCACTTCATTCATACAGTCCATTTAGCTTCACCTAACCCGTATTTGCATGTTTCTTTTATGTTATCTTTCATTTATTTAGGCCCGCTTAGCGTATTTCTACCAGAGTTTGCTCTTTCCTTTTTTAATTCATATTAACGTTTGGCGTTTACATTAGTTCAAACAAAAACAGAATGAAAATCTCATACTATTATTCACCTTAATTATGTTTCATAGAATGAGTAGTTTTTTTCTTACCATCAGGTCATCAAATGAAACCCCCATGTGCCCTGTGCAGGGGACAATGACAAAAATGGTCGGATACATGGGAGTAAATATAAGGAATCAATTCTGGTATTGAAATACTAAGGCATGCATTGATTTGTGCATAATGGAGCCGCGTGATTGAAACTAACAAACTTCTGCCATGTGATCGATAGTGTTACATTTGTTAGGTGTGATAATTATACCACGGGTTCCGATATCTTTAATTCGTGTAAACCAAACAGAAAGTTGAACAATAGCGAAAGGATCTGTCAAAGAGGAAGATACCATAATCCATAGGCAGGCCTGAGGCTCGACGAAGCGCCCCTAAGACACGACACAAAAACCCCTACCGGCTTCCGCAGTCTCACCTCCTTTGAACGGGCTGAAGACCGTAGCAAGGGGTGGCGTTGAAACTCGGGAAGGGAGAATAAATTGAAAAGAAAGATACTTTGAAGGAGAGTTAATTGGAAGGGCTGCGGCGAGCGGATATTTGAGGGCGACACGTGTCCCTAACAGTTGTAATGTCGAAGCCAATTACCCGGACTTAGCGGCTTTATCGGCTATGCAGAGCTCTCTCTCTCTCTCTCTCTCTCTCTCTCTCTCTCTCTCTCTCTCTCTCTCTCTCTCTCTCTCTCTCTCTCTCTCTCTCTCTCTCTCTATCTCTCTCACTCTCTCTCTCTCTCTCACACTCTCTCTCTCTCTCTCTCACTCACTCTCTCTCTTTCTCTCTCTCTCTCTCACTCTCTCTCTTTCTCTCTCTCTCTCTCTCTCACTCTCTCACCCCTCTCCCACCCTCTCTCCATCTCTTCCATTCAGGTTTATTTGGGATGGCATTTAATTACTAACTACCAGATTTTATTACTGTATGAAACTCTGAGCTTATTGCAGTGGCGTAAAGTTCTACCAAAATATAATTACTCAATATTGATTTGATATTGTCATTGTCATTTGATATTTATTTTGATATGAGCACCGACTGACCTGTTTCATCCTCTACGTCTGTTCCTTGGTGAACAAAGGGTTAGTGCTGGTCCGTCAACTTGTCTGTCAAACCCCTTTTGATGGCCGCCGACAAATATCCTTACATTTACCGACCCAGATATAGTCAATTTTTATCCCCTATATCTATTATCTTCTACATTATATGTATGTGGTGGGTTATGCCTATAACACCTTAATTGTGTGATGTGTCATTTGAATTGTTTTGTGGTGGCAGGAATATTTACTCAGGGTAAAATAGGGTGGTAACTTATATTGTTATTCCATGGGGAACCATTAGTAGTTCATACCTGAAATCCACAACGTGAAGGTAAGGTCCAAACCTAGGCTTTCCCGAGGCGCAGCCAAATGGTCGAAGCCATAAACAACTAATACCAAAAGACGGTAGAAGGTTTGAATGTGTCCCCAGTGACATCGATAAATCGAGAAACTGAAGTGGAGTCAACTTGCGGCTACATGAACGACCACCCTCAACCTCTAACTTGTGGTCCTGCCGGCTGGCTAGTAGGGCCTATGTTCCACCTAATGTAACACGTGATCTTTCTCAGATACCTCCCATAGTAATATCGAACACAAACAACGGCATATAATGTAAGTTCGTAAGCATTAATCATTGATACAAGTATATAATTGTACAACGTCAACTATAAGTTATATTTCTGATCATATTGCCACGTAAAATGTAATATTTTTATAAACTAATAAATTGCATTACATTTATGAATAATTGTTATAAAATATTAATATTTCCTTGAGCCATGATAAGTATAAAAAAAATAACCATTATATTTATTGTCGCATGAACGCTACTATATACATTATGTAGCGTACACGTACCATAATTTTTTTATGAGGGTTAATGAAGCAAAATGCTCCCACATTACCTTCACCCTTTGTCGCAAGTCTGGTCCACTAGTTTATTTTAATTCTATTCCTCTCCCTGTATCCGAGACAGTACGGTACTTAGGCTTCCATCTTGACAAACGACTGACCTGGAACCCACATACGAGACTAAAAAGACAAGAACTAAACAGACGCTTTGGACAACTGTACAGATTACTTCAAAGGACATCCCATCTCTCAATAGAAAATAAACTACTAATCTACAAAGTTATACTTAAACCAATCTGGACATACGGAATAGAGCTATGGGGGACAGCAAAAAAGTCTAACATCAAGCGTATCCAATCCTTTCAATCAAAAGTCCTGAGAACAATAGTAAATGCCCCTTATTATGTCAGCAACAAAACCCTTCATAACGACCTTAATATACCCTACATTCTAGAACTCATCCCTTCCAAGTTTACGAAATTCCACAGTAGCCTTTCCAACCACCCTAATCCTGTATCACAGTCAATGCACTGCGCCACTCATCCCTATAATCCTCCTCGGAGACTGAAACGGCAGTGGCCTCGTGACCTGCTATAAACGCGTGACAGTGGGAGTCCTGGCAATGGCCAGTCTCTCCAATCATGTCCTGAGCGTCTGTGGCTCTCGCGCTCTTGGTCAGCCTCCACTGGCTAGTATCCGGTGACGCGGCTGACGGAGGAGCGTGGGGGACTTCCCAAGACTCCGCTTTCTCTTTCGCATGTGAGGGGGGTGACCACTATGTTGATTTAAATAGTTGGCTGTTTGTAAATACTGTTTGAATGAACGAGTGAATGAATAATTGGCAATCTTGTGAAAAGTAACCTTTTGTCTGTCATAAGGCATACCTATCTCCATTATATTTTTTATGTTTAATGATTGAGATTTTTAGTTAAATATAATATCCTAAGATGAGAAGCTGAACATCTCAATTATTTCTTTTCTTTTTATACTTTATTTACACAACTAGCAAATTTAGTAATGGCTGATACTATAAAAACATTAGTCACTATGCTGGGTATAAGTGTTAGAACTAAGTAGTCTAAAATTATTTTTTATAACATCCTAAAGAAGGATGTTATCTGTGGCACAATTCGTGAAGTTACTTTCTTGATTGCCAGTTATCATATAGGTCAATTTAGCGGAATCGGGGTACGATGATGCTGAATACAGATGCTTGGGAACAACACAGGTATTCACTATATATAATTCTGTATTATACGGACATGTGAATGGCTACATTGGCGGAGACAATGGGGCCGAGAGAGTCCCTCATCGAGGACCATTATACCTGCGGTGAATGATTGATCGAACGGTGGTGTGTTTACAAGCACTGTGTCGACTCACTAGCGTTAATTACGTGGCCGGTGCACCATTGAGCCACCTGCCTCCAGCAATGGTGCCTCTGTGCCCGGCTTCATTAGCGATAAGCTCCTTAGCCTCTCAGTTAACGGCCCAGCCAGGCTCTCTCTTCTGTCTCCTCCTTTTTGCCAGAAATTTACATCTGCTCCTCTTTATGGCTCGCCATTTTTGAATCATTACGTTTAACCGTTAGTAATAGTGAACATAAGTAATTGGCGTATATCTGTGATTAATCTTTTAAATTCAGAACTATAAATTTATTTTCATAACAGTATTTATTCATTCGGTTTTTGATTCTACCCATCGCCATTCATCCCCTGAAACTCTCTTGTGTTCTCCACTGGTTTCAGTGGTAGACTAATCGGCGTGTAGCGTCTGAGGAACAGACTTATGCTATTTCAAAAGAGCTTGCCATTAAACGAAAGCTCATAAATAGAAACGAGAATTGGTGTTCTTTGAAAATAATATTTCTTCGCCAGAACTAAAAATAATTACAGAAAACAAACTTAAAGAAATGATTGTCTGCGCAGCATGGGTATTCTAAATGAAGACTATGAAAATTCTTTATTCAAATACGATCAATTACATTGGGTTGCTATGATACAATACATTTATAAGTCCCTCACTGGCCGTATTTGGCTCAGAAATATTCTTTGTATCAAAACTATTAGATTTATAAAATACAATCGAAAATCTTATGAATGCTTCCAATAAAATTGGTGATGCAGACAGAGTATTTGCCGGTATATCGGGAACCTAGATAACTAATTGAAACAACTTTTGTCTGCCCTCAGTATTTTATTATTTATAATATTACTGTTGTATATGTAGAAATCCTATTGTGAAGGCAGTGGACCTCAAGGGGTGGGGCATGTGCCGTAGCGTTGAGGGATGCTGGGCCCTAATGATTAGGGGACTGACTTGGAGATGGGTGTACATGGTATGTCTCCCCCATGTGTAGTATGTGTATTTGTAAATATCCATAGTGTATTCGTAACGTTAATTACAGTGTTTCAATATTTTGGAATTCATTTCATTTACTATCTTTGCCGCCTCCCTTGCTAATATAACAATTACAGGTGCCTTTGATGATCACCATAACCATCATCTTCAGGTGTTGCCTCAACGGTCAAGAATTATTAATTTTTTGGTTATATTTATCCCTAAAATTTGTACAAATCGGACCCATCTATTGTTGAATCCGCGGGTTACCCTAATATCACAAATTGTTCATAATTTAGAAGTCTTCTATGATAGTGAAGAATTTGTAGAAAAGAACAATACCTCTCTCTTATAAATGAAGGTTAATGTCGTAATTACTTTATCCTATCAACCCGTCTGGTAATAAAAATGTGTGTATTTGTCGGCTATCATAAAACGTAACCCTCCTATTTACGCAGGGAGTCTCAATATTCGCGAATTCGAGATTCAAGTGGTTTTTCTGGAGCATAACCCTCGAAATGTTAAAGGGTTAATGAATATAATCTCTAATAGATATAACTGGGAAGGCTTCATTTGCATTTTTATTAAGGTAAATAAAATGAAACATACTATTATGAAACCTTGCACTTACTAGGACGCAGGCTTACAAAGTATGTCAAAACGTTATCCATTAATAAATTTGATAAAAAATACATCTTTCTTCATACTCTTAACCTTAAATCATGGCAATTCCATCCACTTAGTTATATATTAGTTGCTAACTATGAGCCCTCTACCCCCTCTTGCGTAGACATATGTATTAAACATCATCTCAATATACCATGGTTTGTATTTATTTATTTATTAATAAATGGTATGGTTTATTATGGTTTGTACAGTCACGGTATAAAGTGAGTATATTAATGAGATAGAATATGTCTCTGCACAGATTTAGTGGATTCAAGCTGATGAACAATAAACTGAAATGTTATGTTATTAATTTGGTTATATACTTCAATGATTATTATTATCTACTTTGTTGTATACTTTAATACTCTACTTAATTATACTTTAAGGATGATATTTTCTAATATGAGATATAAACATTATTTGCTTATTATCTTTTTTTCCCTCTATAAGTTGGATTTATTTATTTGCCCCTTGTTGTTATTCATAGGGATTTCATAGCCCCAGAATAATGATTTGTTTCTAGCCATCTGTATAGGCTCAAATATCAGCATGATATCCCTCAATTCCTAGAAAGATGGCGAATAATTGTTGGCTGTAATACAAAAGCTAAAAGCTAAGGGCGAAATGTAGTCCTCATCAGGGTATATGGAGACAAACAAATTCACATATACCTTTTTAGCCAAATATTTCTTGAAAGATATCTTTGGTGACAGACAATGGACAATTACGTCTTATATTTCACCATGATCCCAAGTTACCAGTCCTCTCTGTGTCACGTATACGTCGTTTCACGACAATTCTAAGCGGATTTTATTATAGCATAAACATAAAAAGGCTGAGGCAAATATCATGTGAATAACTTCGCACAAGCACAAGTGATTACCAAATTACCTCACCTCAATGATAATGACATAATCCACCAGCAAAATACCAATCAAATATCGTCTGACATGTATATCTGCAAATATATTGCAACTCCAGCTCGTGAAGATTCGGAATAGGCTAAACTCAACCAAAAATAAAAAAAAAACGGATTTTTCTTGCAAGATGATTTTCAAAGGCCATAGAATTGTTATACAGCAACCTTTACAGTCGGTAGTTCTCGCTGAACTACTCGTACACACAGCCCATATCAAGACATCGAAAATCAAAAATGTTGTCTCGTATAACCATATGATTGATGAAAAGTTAAAAATATTTACTTTTCATCGTCTTATAATTTATTAAAGTTTTGTGAGTTAGTGAACTGCTGACCCTGAAAACTGCATCGCAGAAGTAGGACGAAGCAGGCCTAGCACCGGCAAAAGAAACAACAGATAAGTTGCTGCCAGTACTAAAAACTGCGGAACAACAAACCCCGTCGCTGGACAGCACGGGCCAGGTAACAACTAATCAATTCTATTCCACAGGGCCACATACCAGTGCAGTTTCACCGGGAAGGGGGTCGGTGCCCCATTCCGATCACTGCACTGGAATAAACAGACCAGCAGGGCTTACCGAGGGGTACAGTCGTATGCACGGGCATAGGCACGCTACACCGCTGAACATGGAAGTGCATACAGCGGTTCGCAAACGCACCCGCCAGGCTTCCCCTACACCAGTGGAATCAGAATCCACCGGATTTGTGCCTGTCCCCAAGAAAAAAGCCGCTAGGGTGGTGCGGCCGAAACCTACCCAGGGAGTGGTCGTAAGCAATAGGTACGACCTACTTCCCAAACCTAAACCTACATCGGGTCCTAGCACGCAAGACAACCACCCTGTGAAAAAACCTCCACCGGTCGTCATAACTGTACCAGAGCCACCCTCTACCACCAGAGCGAGGTTGGCGCATATTGGTGTTTCTGCGTACTCTTTTCGGCCCTTTCATAAGGGGGTCAGGCTGTTTTTCGATAGCGAGACTGATCGACAAAAAACAATATCTGCCCTGAAAAAAGAGAACACTCCACACCACACCTATGCCCCAAGAGGTGGCCAAAGGTTAAAAAAGTTCTTAATTATGGGCATCGATGTAAGTGAGGATATCACAATAATAACAGAAACTTTAAAAACTGCCCCGGGGGTATTGGATGTCTGGCGCCTCCGAAAGACGGACTCCCATGGCATGAAAACCGAGATCTCACCGATCTTAGTAACGGTGGCGCCGACTACAAAAATAGAGGACCTTCGGAAAATTCGAAGTATAAATTATGTCCTTTTTAGGGTAGTACCCTATATACAACAAAAGGGCATGCCACAATGCCACAGGTGCCAGGAGTTTGGTCACACTAAAAACCACTGTGGCCAAAAAGTCGTCTGTGTACGTTGCTCGCAAGAACACGCATCAGCTCAATGTGACAAGGCACAAGAAGCAAAGTGCTCCAACTGTGGGGGACCTCACGTAGCCTCGTACAGAGCGTGCCCCTACCGTGTAAAGCTACAAGACGCCGCGGACCAGAAGAAGAAGCAGAAGCAGACGGGGAAAGCGCCGCCAGTCCACCAACGCCAGCAGCCTAGGAGCAGTAACCAACAGCCGCCCACCACCACACCGAACTTCACAGCAGGAGCGACGTACGCAGAAGTCGCCTCTGCAACGTCATCAAGACGTGACACCCCTGGCCTTCCGCCCTGGTTCTCGATTCTTGAGACCATGATCAGGGAATTTATGTCCGGACTACAGACCGTATTTGCTCAATTAGCACGCCATGGGTAAGTACAAGATACTTAACTTCAACGTTGACGGTCTGATGACTATACTTGAAGAAGTGGAGGCGCTAATAGCGATCTCCACACCGGATATCGTCGTGCTAACGGATACGAGAATTGTGAACCAGAACGTAAGGCTACAGGGCTACTCTGTTGTCATCGAACGGACCGATGGCTACGGTGGAGTTCTGGTGGCTATACGGCACGGCATCACATGGATGAAAGTGGATCCGCCACTGAATACATTTGATGTCAGGCTCCACCACTTGACGGTGAAAATAAATTTAGGGACACCCATTTATCTCACCGCCATGTATAAGAGACCGAGGGCGTCTCTCCAAGAGTTCTCAGCTCTTATTAAAGAGTGTGCCAAGAGAAATAACCACTGGGTTGTCGGAGACTTAAATGCGCGGCATACCTTGTGGAATAATGCCACCGCCAACCCAGCGGGGAGAGCCTTGGTAAAGGCGCCCTTTACTGTCGTTCACCCTCAGAACCACACCTTTCGCCATAGAGGTAACAGCGCACAAACCTCCACCCTAGATCTTTTACTCACAAAACAGCCACACAGGATAAACAATTGTGAGACCCTGGACCTAGTAACGACCGACCACCTACCAGTATTGTATTCCATTGACGGTAGAGTTGTGATCCCGCGTCCCACGAAGTACGACTATCGTCGGGCTGACTGGGACCTATAT
This sequence comes from Acanthosoma haemorrhoidale, assembly GCA_930367205.1. NCBI lineage: Eukaryota > Metazoa > Arthropoda > Insecta > Hemiptera > Acanthosomatidae > Acanthosoma > Acanthosoma haemorrhoidale. Next base: position 72,425,876 of record OV884015.1, on the reverse strand, counting down.
CGATCACAACTTTACCACCAATTGCATACGGTTCCTGTTCTCCGCAGTACAGAGGAAGTGGATCGACAGGTAGTTTTCCTGACCGAGGTTATCGTCGATGCAGCTAACACAGCTGTCCCAAAGTTTAGCCCGAAGCCACCCATGCTACAAAAACCACCAGACCATATTCTTCGACTTATTGCATTACGCAATAATTGGAAAAATAACTGGTATAGAACAAGGAATCGTCAGGCCAAGAAAGTTGTAAACTCTCTTACAACACAAATTCGTGGCTTGATGAGGAATTGGAAGACGGCAACGTGGCACGAACGGCTTCATGGCTTACATGGCGATTTCCGTAAGTTTTGGAAGCTCCTAAAGACTACTACCAAGAAGGACTCAGGTGTCCGTCTTCATGACGGAGACACCCTGTACACATCGGAAGAACAGGCTAAAATATTGGCCGACCACTATACCGCAGACAACACCGCTAGGACAGGTAACTACCACGAACCTCAGCAGCTGAGGACAGGTCAGAACTATATGTTTGTCTCCCCGAAGCAGCTTAAGGCGATTCTTCGCCGGTGTCAGGGAAACCGAGCACCAGGGGGCGACGGGATACAAACGGTATTGCTGAAACAGCTGCCGAGGAGAGGGATTGCCCAACTTGTTAACCTGTACAATTCATGTATCAGGTTGCGATACTTCCCGACAGCGTGGAAACAAGCTATCTTGTTCCCGCTGCGCAAGCCCACAAAGAGAGGCGACCACCCAGTCCACTATCGCCCGATCAGTCTTCTCCCTCACATGGGGAAGATTCTCGAAAAGATAATACTAAACTACCTGAAGGGGTTCTGTTCGGAAAATGCTATCATTCCGTATGAGCAGACAGGTTTTCAGGCTCATCTGAGTACAGAACATCCGCTCGTGAAGGTACAAACGGAAGCCACCCTTGGTATCAACAAGAATACAGCAACTGCTATGATCTCGTTGGACTGCACACAGGCTTTCGACTCAGTGTCCCACGGGATGCTGTGCCGACAGCTTTGTGACTGGGAATGCCCAGAGCAGCTATATACCATGTTGGTTTCGTTCTTGAAGAACAGATCGGTGAGGGTACGGGTGGGTGATTGCCTCTCTAACCCATTCCCTCTGACTTGTGGAGTTCCTCAAGGAGCGGTTCTATCTCCGGTTCTTTTCAGTATGTACACATCTGAAATTGTTGGGACAAACTATCAGAAAGCTACTGTAATCGCTTTCGCCGACGATATTGCGGTTTACAGCAGCAGCATGAGTGCACAAAGAGCTCTTGCACACGCCGAGTCAGTTTGTAACGTTATCAGTGACAGACTGGGCATGTTAAACATCAGCGTAAACGCCGGGAAGACCGACTGCGTAATCTTCTCCCTCCAAAAGGGGAAAAAATCCTTGCCAAAATCGTATAGCGTGGGAGGGCAAGAGAGCTCACCAGCTTTCTCAATGCACTATTTGGGTATAAAAATGGATAGGCATCTCCATTTCTCTACTCATTTTAGTAATAAAATAGAAAAAGTACGACAAAGGTCTTACCGGCTATCGCACTTGCTAACTTCACCTAACCTGTCGCTTCGTCTTAAATTGATGATATATAAATGTGTCCTCCGGCCAGCTCTGCTGTACGGTGCCCCACTATTTACCCACTTGACTGACAATACAGCCAAATGTCTCCAACACTTCCAGAATGGAATCATGCGAAAAGTGGTCCGACACACCTCTTTCGAGAGGTTGAAGAACGCTGACCTGCACCCGTTGCTTGGTGTGCCGTCGGTGGGTGAGTTCATCCGCCGGAGACACATTAAGTTTTTTGACTCGTTGCAGCACCTGACAAATCCAGTGTTTAACACTATGACCCCGCCACCCCTCCCGCATCGATGGCAACAGACTGTCGGGGAAAAATTATGATAAGAATTAGTATGTAAGTTAGTTTTAAGGTTGATCAAAAAGGTGAGCCCCATCACCTTATTAGTCAGTTTCGTCAAGTCACGTATAATTTATGTCATTATACTTGTTTATACATTATATAATTTCTATAAAATAACAAAACCTGTATATAATGTAGTGATGCTACAGGAAATACAAAATAATTTGTAAATAGATTCGCCTGAGGATCTATAATTATATATAATTATCTGTAAATTTAAAGGGGCTATGAGGGAAAAAAAAAAAAAAAAAAAAAAAAATGTTGTCTTGAACATCAGCGTAAACGCCGGGAAGACCGACTGCGTAATCTTCTCCCTCCAAAAGGGGAAAAAATCCTTGCCAAAATCGTATAGCGTGGGTGGGCAAGAGAGCTCACCAGCTTTCTCAATGCACTATTTGGGTATAAAAATGGATAGGCATCTCCATTTCTCTACTCATTTTAGTAATAAAATAGAAAAAGTACGACAAAGGTCTTACCGGCTATCACACTTGCTAACTTCACCTAACCTGTCACTTCGTCTTAAATTGATGATATATAAATGTGTCCTCCGGCCACCACCCCTGCTGTACGGTGCCCCGCTATCTACCCACTTGACTGACAATACAGCCAAATGTCTCCAACACTTCCAGAATGGAATCATGCGAAAAGTGGTCCGACATACCTCTTTCGAGAGGTTGAAGAACGCTGACCTGCACCCGTTGCTTGGTGTGCCGTCGGTGGGTGAGTTCATCCGCCGGAGACACATTAAGTTTTTTGACTCGTTGCAGCACCTGACAAATCCAGTGTTTAACACTATGACCCCACCACCCCTCCCGCATCGATGGCAACAGACTGTCGGGGAAAAATTAGGATAAGAATTAGTATGTAAGTTAGTTTTAAGGTTGATCAAAAAGGTGAGCCCCATCACCTTATTAGTCAGTTCAGTCAAGTCACGTAGAATGTATATCATTATACTTGTTTATTCATTATATAATTTCTATAAAATAACAAAACCTGTATATAATGTAGTGATGCTACAGGAAATACAAAATAATTTGTAAATAGATTCGCCAGAGGATCTATAATTATATATAATTATCTGTAAATTTAAAGGGGCTATGAAGAAAAAAAAAAAAAAAAAAAAAAAAAAAATGTTGTCCATGACTCTTACCACTGTACCGTAACAATCAACCTCCACCGAGGATTCCCACACTCCTTACTCCTCTCACACCACCTTCAAGCAGGTCCTCCTAGTACAAGGATCCGATCACCCTAAATATTTTATATTTCTCCCTCATCCTAAAATTCTAACTAGAGAGCTTGGGAAAAAAAAAAAAATGTTGTCCAGAACACAATCTGTAATCCATGCGAGGAGCCTACCACAAATTTCAACGCTAACATGGACTATGCAGGCCCTGAAGATGGACAAGACACATTTATCCTCGTTGATACAAAGTCAAAATGGCCGGAATTAAATCTCAAGGTCTGCACTAACATTTACATCCACAATCGAATTCCTTCAGGATATTTTTATTATAGTTCATAGTTTATAGCATTATGTGATGATCATGGTGTGAGTAATTGTTAGAGAGAAACTGATTGCCTCAAGTCACCTTCAAACTAACTGCCAAACAGAAAGGCACGTTCAGTTTCTCAAAAGAAAATTTGATGCTTTGCAGATGGAAAAAGGTTCATTAAGGTCCAAAATCGCTTATTTCACTATCAAGCGACCCACTGCCTTCACATGCCTACCCCATGTGATGCGAAAAAAAAACCACCACCAGCTGATCTGTATTTAGGACTAAATTATATCTGTTCAAAACATATAAGAGGCTAAGACTTGAGACAACAATAGTTCCGGAGCTACGATTCTACTTGAAATCATTTATTGCAGGAGACCTAGTCCTGGTGAAAATGTACACTAGTGGAAAATAAACATGGAGACTCGGTATCGTCACCAAAAATACAGAAAATGAGGCTAGTTGATGGCTGTGCTCTTAAGGGTCACATTGACCAACTACGTCACTTGGATATGTTGCATCGTTTTCTTTTCCGACCAGCCAGCTCAATACCACCTAAAAAGTAACCAGTCAGCTCAAAATGTTATAGTTTTTAGAGCACCCAGCGAGTCAAACCCAGTAAACATCCCTGTTGTGCCAAATAGAAGTTGTAGAAGTACTTAGAAGTAAACTTCTTCATGGATCAGAAAACACCCTTTTTTTTTCAAAGCTCTCAAACTTATAAAAATAGGAATGTGGGAAAAATAAGGAAAATTATTTTAGGCTGAAAAGTGCCTTTCACTAAGGGGAGACCCCTAAAAAATAATCATATAATCCATATTTTTTTTTTTCAAAGTGAAATGAGTTGTTAAGTGTTTATTAATCTGAAGCAGGGACTACGACCCAAACTTCGATATCTCTGAAAATTTTTCCACAACTTTGTAAGTCATTAATTAAGTTTTCGAAAAAAAAGTTCAATTTTACTCAGCCAAAATTGACGATTTATAATTTACAGCAAAAGGAAAAAAAATGTTAATCTAATGGGGAAAATGGCTGAAACTCGGGGTTGTGTCGGGAACTGTCTATTTCACTGAATGAAAATTGTATTTTCTCTTACCCCTCATGAAATGTAACTGCCTGGCTACATGCTCGCGGTAAAGTTGGGGCGCATCCAACGGGAAATGTGAAGATACCCATTCAAGACTACTTCCTTTCATTTCTGCAAAATATACAATAAATTAAGACGTTAAATTTGTACAGGCAAGACTAGATAATATTTTTCTTAGTTAATAGTCAATGAATATTACCATCTACTATAGGCGGGAAATCTTTTTTCTCCGAAGGCTTCGTCCCGCAATCTTCTATCTGAAATCACCAAAAATAATCATTTATCATTGATAAGCATGACAACCAATAGATAGTTTTGGTTTATTTTATTGTGTACAATACTTTGTCTTTTTATCCTAGTGTAACTAACACTTTACAAATGTGATGCAGTGCACATACAAAATATCATCTTGGTTTCAACATTTTTTTAATTAGTTGACTGCAAACAATCTCACCAAACATATAAAAACTCAGGCGTCCTACAATGTTCCTATCAACCAATTCCTATTTAGAAGCGACCACCAATATGCATTCTTGAAAGGTGCCTCTGCGTGTTTGACATGCTTTTGATTTGTTGTTTTCTATTTAAAATGACGAATCCTTCTTACCCCCCCACTGCTTGTTCACTCTTCCACACAGGGACGCTTATTATCTACATGATTGAAGTTCCTAAGCCGGTGGGATAATTCATAATACCAGCGTGTTTTTGAATATGTATGATAAATATAATTCTTTAAAACTTCGGGAATTACTCAAGAAGAATTAATTAGTAAGTTCATTTTTGTGTGTGATGCCATACACTTAACTATTTAAAAGAAATAATACTCTTGCCTGAGCCTCAGCTGGTCTCCGACGTGCTCCGCTGGGACGAGACAGTTGAGGGATGCACAAGGCGGAGCGGAGACTACGCGTGAAATGGAACCCTAAACAAAACGGCCGGCTCCTTCCTCCTCCAAATAGAATCAGGAGCCGTATTTTATTTAATAGGCCCTGCTGCTGGTTATTCAGTGCCCCTCACTTCCTAATCTTCTACGTGAGCCATCATCCACCTCAGGGGGACTTGGTCTGTGAGGCACGTAGTCTGCGATCGCTCTGGCTCCAACGCCTCCAGTCCTGAGATATTTGTCTGTCGCTTCTCTGCCGAGTTTACGCGGATCTTATGCCGCTCAAGTGATCGCGACCCCTCACTGTTAATGCATCTTACAGTTTCAATACTGACAGTGTTTTTACGGAGTATTTGATTGTATTCAAACCCTTCGCAAGTGGTAGTGCGCGTTGTGGCAAAGAACTGCACTCGAGTATGCGCACACAGACAACCGTGAACGAGGTCCGTGAAGGAACCGTCAGGAACACGAATCCCTCGGTGGGCTAACAAAAAAATGGGTTATTGATTGTGTGTATGAGTGACATACTCAAATAAAAATAAGATAAAATACAGCAATATAAACGGCTAATCTAGTGAGCACTGGTAAAGCAAATGAACGGGCTTTACAAATTAAACAACTCATATACCTTATAAATGTGGTCAGAGAGCTTAAGCATGTAACGATAAAGGAATAAGCTTATGTGGATTTGTCAGGGATTGATTATTTAACATTTCCCCTGAGTCTTTATAAAAAAACAATACATTTATGCCTTCGCACCACAAACGAGAACAAGGAAATCGGCCACAATACGTCAAGGGGGCCTCAAACACGAGGTCTATAATGAAATACTCACTCCATGACCTCCCTCTCGAGACCAACGGTCGATTACTAGAACCTTGTGGTCTTTGTAAAATCCAAAAACGATTCATAGTGGTGAACTTCTCAACGCCGAAAAATAGAGGAAAATATAACCAGGGTCCACTAACTAGTAACCTCCTAAAAAATACCGATTTTCCGATAAAAATACCGATATCTATTCCATATGCATTAAGGTATGAGTCTTTCGTCTCTCTCCATGTTTTACGATAGTGACCGTACAAATATTTCAATCGAACTGAAATTTTAAAGGCCTATTCTTCAAAATACGGTGATTAGTTTTTGATTAAAATAAAATATCAACAAGTATGGACAAAAGTATACCTCCTCGGGACGTCCCTCTCTCTGAGAAACTCCATTCATTCCCGCAACACAACATCTTACTTATCCAAATCTACTGTTACAAGAATTAATTAACTTCTCTCCATTAAAGGTCATTTAATTATTTTGGGTTTAATGCCTCGCCACGTAATCCGGTTATGGTGAAACCACATGGGCCGGATCCAAAGCTATAATAAAACCTGATGAAACAAGATAGCCTGCGGGATGAAAAAAGTGGGGCTTAAAACGAAGTAAAATGGAAAACAGCTTTATTTCGGGGGCAGAGAGAGAGAGAGAGAGACAGAGGGAGGAAAAGTGGTTTTAAAAAAACAATCAGGTATGGCAGGGGAGGGGGAGGGATTGTTTTGCCGTATTAATGGGCTAATCCTACAGATTTAACAAACCCACCCCCACAATATCCTCTTGTGTACTCAATTACTTGATTACACACAAATACCCCATTGAAGCGAGAGCCGGCAGAGCCCGGGGCTATGAAAACTACCCTGCTGTCTCTGGCCCCGCCGATTCAATTAAACGCTATTATGTAATAGAGGGTTCATCGCCGCTAGCGGGCCGACAATGGGCCTTTTAAAATTAATTAGTAACCTCTGTCCGCCTCGAGCTCCGGGCTCCGAGCTCTTCATAATTCAAGGCTCCTTTTCTGCGGATCCTCTCCCGCCTCTCATATTTTATGTAGCCCTTCAATACACGGCCTCTGCTGCCCTCTCCTGCTCCACTCCATCCAACCTCCATCGCCCATCCAGTCCCACTACATTTCCATCTAACGCTGTTAATCCGCTGCAAATGTATCCTTAAGTCCTCAGTTAATGATCCTGAAATAATGGATTACATGTCCAACCTTAGTTGAGCAATATATAATCCTTCTGCAGTCATAACTGGAAGGTTCCTTGAGAAAAATTCGATACGTAGAAAATTGCATTTTTTCATCATTGACATAACAGAAACAGTTAGAATTATAGCTTTTCAGATATTTGGTGCGTCCGGAACACCGCACTTTTAACAGATATTACTTTTTCTTGTCATCCATGTTTGTGTCGGACCACACAGAGAGGGCTGGAAATTAATGTTTTTTTAACGTGATATTTTTTTATTATACAAATTGAAGATTCCTGAAAAATGTTCAACACCTGGAGTAGGTTCCTTGAGTAGCACCTTACCGATCCGGTGTTTAACACAATGTCTCTGCCAACCACCCTTCACGCATCGATGGCAACACACTATACGGAAAACCTAGTTTATGCTAGTTTTAGTCTACAACCTTTCTGTAGGGAGAGCCCCATCAACTTCAGATTATAAAATGCTTGCAATATATAAATGCATTAAATAAGTATCAAATGTAGCCTAGATACAGCAATTATATGTTGCACAAGATGCTATTTTAGTTTACTTAGTCCCTTACGGATTTTAAACGTTATAAATCTAAAATGTTGTGTTATGTAAAATCGTGGCCTAGGCTATACCGTTGTGACTATGATCTTAAGGGGCATTATAATGCCGGCTGCACCAGAGGTATATCGTGCCAGATAGACCAAATAGTATTTATTAGATGTCTTCATTGAATAGTCAAAACCTATTATCTTACCTATTAAGCCTAGCTACTGGGATGATAAATAAATAACACAATATGCGAAGAACCATAAAATTAGATTTTACTAATAAAACAGAATTATTCTATATTCGGAGACGAACTAAGTAACCTTTATGAGTAATTATGGTAGATTAAATTATTCCTTTATTCTAATAGATAATATAAACAGACCATATTTTTATTACATCAAACAAAATGTATAACTATGATGAATAATATAATACATTTGTAAACATTTGATCTTAACTTTTGAATTTAATTAGCCAAAACTATGGCATTCAAAATCAATTAGCTATAACTTATGACACATTATAAATTAAAACACATGGTGTCTTCAATAATCAACGCTAACAACTCTAGTATTCAGGCCTCTCAACTCTAGATCGGTTCCGCCAGGAAGTATTGTAGCGTCCGACTAATAACCCTCAGATTGTTCACTGCCTCCACATACCGCCAGCAAGTAGCCTCCAGTGAAGTCAGTAGTGAGTTAGTCACCACCCCAGAAGTCGCCAGAATAATCCACTCGAGCTGGTTCAGGCCTTCCCTTTTAACTAGTCCTCCTGGATCCTCTCATCTCTTCAAAGGGATGGGTTCTTCTTACCATCCTTTTTTAGACTCAAGTGAATATAAGATCCAAATCTTATATTCCCTAAATTATCTTATATTGCTCTGCTACGTTAGGTGGACGAAGAAAGAAACGTTTTTGCCTCTAAATGACTGATTTTACTGTTAACTCAAAATGATGAACAGATTACATCTATTGTACTAGCTACAAAATAAAGCTTAAATCTTACTAGTGTACATCGATGTCTTCAATCTTATGTAGAAGCAGCCTCAAAGCCATGAGTTGGCGAGCTAAGCACCTTTGGGCAGCCTCATCACTTCAGCGCGACCCAAGCGCTCTGGGACTCTCCCTTCTCTGTCCAGCAAATTCTCGTCCTGACGTATATATGTTCTCGTCATGGAACAAATCTACCGCTCTTCAGAAGGCTTTTTTTTTCGGCCCTTCGTGACCGTGCATGCCTTTTCCGCCCCATCTTGCACTTAGCACCACCCATATCCCAACAGATGGGGTACATCGGTCGGCCTACTTCAAAAGACATCTGGTCTCAGTTCCTTAAAGTTATTTAACAATGTACACTATCTTCCCCATGCCAGGGGGTAAGTATATAACAGCTCATGCTAGAAGGATATCCGTCCATTTTGGAAAACTTTTGGAAAGACAAAAAAAAACAATGCCTTTATAGGCCTCGGCTCTCATATGGCGATTTTACTAACAAGGAATGCTCGGATGAGTACTGTATACCATAAATAGATGTGCCAGACCTCCTCGACTTCAAACTAGTGAAACCTCAAATTTGATAAAAATGTGACTTATGTCCTTCTAGCATAACCAATTAATATGACAAAATCTTATTTGGAGACCACTTAGCCTGTTTGGACTTTTTCCTTGTTTTGCTATCCGATTTTGTACGGCTTGTCCTTCAAGCCCGAGCCCCACCTTTTTAACCTTTACCTAGACAACAGCTTTTTCCTTGTCTGCCATCCTTCTTCATGTTTGCCACTGACATAATCCCTGACTCTTTATACTTCAAGCCTAGACAGACAGAGTCTTACAGTAGACAAGTCTACTTTTTTTTTTTAATTGCAGTTGACAAAACCCTTCAGTACTTGCCGCCTGGTGGTACTTACCTTCCTCTACAATACATCACTTCTTAACTTCCAGTATTTATTAACGAATTATACTTTACAATTTTCCATATTACAGTGGTTCCACTTACGACGTATCAAAATAAAGGGATTTTTCAACAGAAAACCTTTCTTTCTCTTACCCTCAAACTCTCTATTTTAAAACACCAATTACATATTACAAATAATCACGTTAAGATCTTTAGTTTTGTAACTTACTTAATATTATATAAAAGTGTTTTTAAATTACAAAGTGATTAATTAAATAATGACACTTATACTTGCTGCAGGAGGCATCGTATGGTTTCGAGTAACTATCGCAACCATAAAAAAAATGTAAATGATATTTTTGTTTTATAAAGTGTTCTATTATATCTTTAATAAATCTTAAGCAATTAATATTAAAGCCATGAAAGGACCTCACGTGCCTCTCAGGGCCTATACTTGTTGACGGTGTCATTTGAGTAATAGGTTTTAAACAAGGCGAGGAGAGGAGGTCTGTCGTTAATATCTTATGCACTGTTTACGGTCAGGGCATACAAAGGAACAGATGATTGATAGACCAGCAGTGTGTGCACACCCTCCCGACACATATGTTCGATACCCTTCGATCAGCAACCGACCCCTTTCTATCCTTAGTGTCAACACATCTGCTAAATCCGCATTAATTATTACTGTTTAATTTTCATTTTTTATGATATCTCTGGTTACGCCTTATGACAGAAAGAAAGGAGGATTTCCGTCCATTTTTATAAGTTTTTTGAAAACTTGGATTTGAACTGGAAAACTTTGATATACATGGATTTACAATACTTCCAATCTAGTCACCTAAAATTTTCCCTGGATATTTTTATATTTTCTGTATCTTTTCTACATTTGATACTTATTTAATGCGTTTTTAAAATAAAAGTATTTTCAAATTCGAAGGTGATGTGGTTCATCCTGCCGAGAGGTTTTACACCAAAACTTACTTAACCTTAGTCGACAGTCTGTTGCCATTGACGTGAGAAGGTTGACAACAGAAGTCAAAACTTGATGTGTCTCCACACTTGATGTGCATGGCAAGCCAAGCAATGTGTGCAGGTCTTTTGCCTATTTCTCGAGAAAGGTATGACTTTTCTCATCGTAGCGTTCCGAAATTGTTGGAGACTTTTAGCTACGTCGTAAGTCAGGTGAGTGTTTATATAGCGGGGCATCATAGGTACTTTACATTTATAAATCATCAGTTTGGAACTGGAGTTGGTGAAGTCAATAAGGGCAAAAGGCGGCTAAACTCAAGGCATACATTTTCTACTTTGTTCCTAAGATGGGTGGAGAAATGGAGATTCGTATTCATCTGGGCTTAGATGGATTGAGAAAGCTGGGGAGTTTGTGTACTTGTCCTATTGTGTAGGATTTTAGCAAGACCTTTTCCCCCTTTTGGTGGGAGAAGATTACGCTGTCAGAATATCCTGCGTTCAGGCTGATGCTTAACTTACCCAGCTGTCACTGATTTTGTTACAAACTGAACTACGTCCTGTGAAAGACCTATTGTTGCATTTAAGCTATTGTTTTAGCTGATGTGTAATAAACTGTTGCTTCCTTGTAGATGTCTCAACAATGACGGAAATAGATGTTGTAGTGTAACGGAAGCGTATTTCCAACATACTGTTTCATTCAATAATTATGATACCAACCTAACGGCTTGTATTTGTATTTGTGTACCTACGATAGTGGTCGTAACCGTACCGATCAAACATTTTAAAGCTACTTTAAGGTTAGGTATTCTGTGAAATATCGGCGTGCGCTGCAGACAGTTCGGTTGAGAAATAATAATGCTAAGTATACGAAAATTAAACGGGAAAAAAAATCAATCCATTATCCATTATGTGAACACCGCTTCTCTCCTATTTGTAAGATTTTTTAAGCGTCTCAACCGCCAATCAGGATAGGATGTTCTGATGTTAATTTGAACGCAAAAAGTAATTAAAAGCTACTTGGAAACACTAAGGTTTAGAAGAAAAATTTTTCGTAGATTTTTTTGTCAATATTTTAGCTAAAGACTGACATGGAACCCACACACGAGGCTAAAAAGACAAGAACTAAACAGACGCTTTGGACAACTGTAAAGGAGATCCCATCTTTCCATAGAAAACAAATTATTAATTTAAAAAGTTATACTGAAGCCAATCTGGACATACGGAATAGAGCTATGGGGGACAGCAAAAAAGTCGAACATCAAGCGCATCCAATCCTCTCAATCAAAAGTCCTGAGAACAATAGTAAATGCCCTTATTACGTCAGCAACAAAACCCTTCACAATCATCTGAATATACCCTATATTCTTGAAGTCATCCCTTCCAAGTTCATAAAATTCCATAGTAACCTATCCAACCACCCTGTCATTTCACTGCACCACTCATCCCTATAATCCTCCTCGGAGACTAAAACGGCATTGGCCTCTTGACCTGCTATAATTCAGCGATAGTGGGAATCAATGGCCAGTTTCTTTAATCATGTCCTGAGCGTCTGTGGCTCTCGCGCTCTTGGTCAGCCTCCGCTGGCTCGTATCCAGTGACGCGGCTGACGTAGGAGTGTAGGACACTTCTTAAGACTCCGCTTCCTCCTTCGCACGCGATGGAGGTGACAACCATGTGGAATTGGGGGGCCTCATGGCTGTTTGTAAATATTGTATGAATGAGCAAGTGAATGATGAATTGTAAATATGGTATGAATGATAAAATTTATCTCAATTACTTATTGCCCAATAAGGCAGATTGTAATTTTACCTTAGTAAAAATTGTTGTTGAATCTAAAAAAAAAATAAATAAAATATTTTAGCTGTTATTTTTATTGAAAAAATACTACTATTATACCAAGTTTTGAACATAAAATCTGGATACTCCGACTCGAACTCTAATATAACTCTTTATTATTTCTTTAATTTTTAAATATATTCCTTAGTCACTATAAAATGTAATACGGTGAGGCTGCTGATTCCTGGATCAACTGATTTTATGCCTGTGAATATTTCCTCTTTTCTTCCTTGCTCCACCACTCTTTGGAATTCTTTCCTTCTCAATGTCCGTCATGCTTCGTCACTACCTACTTTTAAAACCCTTCTATTCCAACACCTCCTTACCACTGAGACTGACACTTTCATTTGAGGATTTAAATATTTATTTTGCCTTTGATTATTATCTTATTTTATTATTGTTTTAACTATACGATTACTATCGTTGAAATTTTCTTTTGTTTGCAACATTTTAAAAAGTAACCTTATTTTTTAATCTTTATGAACCACAGGGTTTTCTTAGTTTGTATTTAAACAATTATTGGATGATATTTGTCAGTTTGAGGTATACCCTTTATTTATTTTTTCGAATAAGTTGGACTGCTGTTGGCCAGAGTTTGTGCATTGCTGTTTTCTAGTTTTTGCATCGTATTCTCCCTGACACTATCGCAGAATAAAGGTTTCTTTCTATCCTATTCGTTAATGGGGACTCAAACATCTTAGAATTAAAATACAATTAATTTCACAATGATTTAACCTGACGTTATCGTTAGGTCATTTCATCAAAAAGCTGTTGCATATTGAAATTCGTCAAGTGCTTCAAATAACGACACTATCAACAAAATCCTTGACCGTAAGAGATGGCAGTTGAGAGAAGTGGCCATGACTTGCTTAGCCACGCCCTCGGAATCCGACATCTCTCCTCTTGATCCAACCGCAATCGGACAGGCTCTTGACTCGAGGGCGTTCTAATATAAATGATTTTGTTCAATAATATTTCTTGACGGATTCTTTTACTCTAGTTGATTTTTTTTTTGCATTTTACGAAGTATGTATAATAGCTGTGTGATTTTCGACTAAAATTTGATGTGATTTAGAATAAAAAAACTGCTCCGATTTTTTACTAATAATAATTAATTTATTTGTAGATAGGTCTCGGTCACTTCGTTGGAAATTGTCTTTTCAACAAGTAAAATTAAAAAGCGAATAGCTAAAATAAGGACATAAGTAAACCAGCTAGGACTAACACAGAATGTAATAGGTGCTTTGAATTGCTTGCCCTCAAACCTATAATATATATAATGTCATTAGAAATAAATAAATTAGGGGATGTCAACCACAAGATTGGTTGATGTCCTTTTGATCATTTTCTTGAATTTGGTTTAACAACAGCGATTTATTTAATTATTTAAAAGTTCTAATTTATTCCTCATCGTAAAGACAACATAACCGGTATTCCAAATAATAAAGGAAAATTAGATCATTAAATCTAAAATAGCTTCAGAGCTGAGAAATCCTAGTTACTTTCACTTTTATTTTTCTATCATTCGTCTGTATGACCATTGTTACTGTCAATATTATCTTTGTAACTTTTTATAATTTGTAATTAACAACAATAAGCATATTTCGGGGTCTTGTGGATTATTCCATAAAATTTCAGCTCTATTGAAAGATTTTTGCAACCGCTATCTAAAACACAGAGTTCTATTACGTTATGACCTAACAGATACTTGCTCAGATGCCATAAAAATGTTTAACCTGTTTTGTAATATGGCAAAAGAAAATCACATATTTTATTTATTTTGACATTGTCATACTAAAGTATTCATTGTATTATTAATTAGTTATGGCGTTGAAGCCATACTGTGCTCAATAATTACTAGGCAACGAAATAAATTGATATTGTCGTGATTCAGTTCTAACCAAGGACCTGCCTGCGGTCGGGTGCTCAAACTCTGAGCTACCCAACACGAACACTAGCCTAGTTACCCAAAGGTTAAAGAGTGCGAAGAAAGACATGATATTGACACGGCAAATGCGTCGGACGGATTGCTCTTAGGAAACGAAACCATATTATATACCAGATCAGGTGGTTCCTGTTCATTATATTTTTTCTTCGGCTAGTAGTTAATTAAAAGATCGGCGTCACAAATAAAAAAAATAACTATTAAATAAATTTGTTGCGCGGCCATTTGAGTAGCTACCTTGTTATTGAAGGTGAAAACATTTTCTACCTGAGCCAGGATCATTCACAGATTGGAAATCCGACTGGAATTTTACTGAGCTAACTGGATCCTGCCATTTTAAAAGGGCACTTATTTCCCCTGCCAGTTAATTCCTCCTTCCTAATGGCCAGGGGATTTAAGAATTCTCCTTATGCCCTCCCGTCACGGGCAATTCCTCTGAGTCAATCGCCATCCGGGGCAAAAAGTTAATCTAACAGCATCTGGCTCCCAGTCTTCTTTACTTCTTTGTACTCCTACCCTGCTTGAATTATCCTCCCTTGTTTTTTCCTTTTCGTACCCCCCCCCCCTCAATTGTTTTATAAATAACTACTTACATACTAAGGATGGGCTCTCCAAGCTCCACTATTACATTTGTGCGTTTTTTCACCATTGATGAATAAACAATAATACTGCAAGGTTTTTAATTCTCTTTTATTATTGCACATCTATAAGATCTAAAGTAGATTAATAGCTATTAATAGCTAACCTTCTCAACAGTTACATTCATAAATAAGTGTGTTAAGTGAAGCTTATATGTGTGTGATCCGAGTATATTGTCTGTATGGAGTATCTGAAATGGATTTCAGAGGTATGTTAAACAATAGAAACTAAAAATAGTTTTTGTTCCTGTATCATGCAAAGTACCTAGAGTATTAAAACATACATGACTCCTGAAATTAAAACGGAGATATAAGCAAGTATTGGAGTTGGCGAATCCAGACGTTTTGATTTGTATCAGAGCTCGAAGAAATGACTCTCATCGTAGAGTCAAGAAAATGGGTATAAAAACATATTTTTAAATGTTTTGACCAATGTACGGTATGATAAAGTATAAATTAACGAAATTACAAAATAAAATTGATCAAAATCCAATAAGGAGTTGGAAGGTTACCCCACTGTTAATCTAAAAAAAAATGGCAATCTGTCATCACCTTTAAGGTAACTTTTAAGATTTTTAAAGTCTCGTCTAAGAAGCAATTTCTGATTTAAACTCGAAAACACCATAAGACACAAAGTAGCAAACAATTACAAAAATATACGTTAAAGTTTTGTAATCTAACAATATAAATTAGTTATTTAATACTTTATAGCAGACTTCAATTGGTTTATATATTAATATTTTAGATATTAAAAAAAAGTTTTGATGGAAATTACCAATCATTTATGAAAATTACAGGGATAACCGAAAGTATAGATAACGTTTTGCAGGTTACACATAATTAATATATGCACACCTCTCTCTGTCTCTGGTCTACCCTCAATTTATTTGATATTGATACTAGCACTTTCGGCGGCAACATAAACATTTTCAATCAGCTTATAGCTAAAATGGTAGAAGAGTTCATAAGTTAAAAAAATTAAAATTGAAATACAGTAGGGTACTGGACTATCTTACTGTCTTAGAATAGGAGACATAATTTGAACTACTTAAATTTTCTATTTATATTATGTACATAAAGTATGATTTAATTCATAATCGATGTACGAATTTCAGTCGCTAAAAATGATGATTTTTTAAACCAGATATAATTTAGAATTTGAGATAGTATCTGTATTTCTTGGTCCATAAATTGTTGACTAAATTTATTTAGCATATCAAAAATCAATAAGTTTCGATTCAGCCAAAAATAAAGGTGGGCATGTTATCCTGCAGCAGTTAAAGACCCCCCACCATCACCCTCCGTCCGGGACGGAAGACGGGCAGCCGACAATCTCCATCGACCGGAGCCCTTTGTCTCTGACTGCCACCGGATGACGACAGTGGGCAAACATAATAACGTAATCATTGTGAAAGGTTACCCAACACTCGGCACGCGGCCAGCATTTAATAACGCCTCGGACCCCGAAGGAAAATCAAGATTAAATGGTCTTGGGTCAATATGGCAATTTCATTTTCTCCCATTAAACAGCTCCTCTGTTTGACTTGAGCCCAATTACAAACCACTTCCCTTAGTTGCCTCTTACCTGTTTATCGATAACTGCCGATTAAACTAATGCTGATTCTTCCTCTATACTCCTTCGTCATACATGATATTCTTCCCCTAAGTGAATACGTGATTATATAGTACTTAGCAGTTGTTCAGTTGTCTTGCCATTTCTTCCCCATCAGTGACAGAAATTTGTTTAGATCAAATATAAGAAGGAACCAATAACGGGATGAATTAGAATTCGGGACAGTCTCGACGTCAGTTTTTTAAAAAGACAAACAACAGTTAAAAAACAATACAAATTATTTTAAGCAGGGCTTAACTTTTTTTTAGGAGGGGGGATGCTCATTAGCCAAAACGACTTAACTTGCCACTTTATCATTGAGAGCTCACAATAAACAAAATTCTATTTAAATTTGCAGGAGGTCGCAAAATCCTCCGCTTTAGATGTTGCCGAGGACGAGATGGGAATATAGAGCATTAGCACACGGATTAGGATGGCCTGAAGCAGATATATATAGTATGTTGAAATGTTTTCCATGAATATAGTAATTCAAAGATAGGGGTGAGTTCATCCACCGGAGACACGTCAAGTTTTTTGACTCGTTGCAGCACCTGACAAACCCGGTGTTTAACACTATAACCCCACCACCAATCTCGGATCGATGGCAACAGACTATCGGGGAAAATTAGCTTAAGATTTTGTTATTAGATGTAAGTTAGTTTTAAGTCTATGATTCATAAGGTAAGATCCATAACTTTAAACATGTTTAGACAAGCAATGTATAATGTACATTATACTTTTGTAACTATCACAATTCGCAATGTAAAAATTGTATAAAATACCAAGCTACAGGTACATTGTATACCTCATCACATTTATTAGTCAGTTCAGTCCAGTCACGTATAATGTGTATCATTGTACTTGTTTATTACATTATAATAAATTCCTTTATTTTTCCAAATTTCCTAAAAACGCTCCAGCAATTCCAGAACAGAGTTCTCCGCACCTCCCTCAAACATACCCCGTTCGACCGAATGAAGGCAGACGAGATGCACGAAAAATTTGAAGTGCTCACCATCCAAGATTTTATCAAGAGACGACATATCAAATTTTTCGATTCACTTCGACACAGCCACAACCCACTATTCTCCGACCTTCAACCACCACCAATGTCCGTCCGATGGAAGCACTGCTGGACGGCCGAAGCCTGGAGACAGATAGACCTCATAGAACCCTGACGGGGACTGAAGATCTACACCCAGCCGAGAGATGGAGTTGATCTCCCGGCCGACTCAAGTGAAGCCACATGACCCCTTCTACCTACTAAGGGTAGGTCGATCTCCCGGCCGACAGGCCGACTTAGTGCAGGCCACTACTGGGGCGAGGCCAGGTACGACCTGGCCGACTACAAACCTATGCCTAGTACCCCTAGGCTCCACCATAGGTAGACTCTCGCTACCTTCCCGAACCCACCAGCCTCCTTTAGGCATCCCACACCCCATATCTTTCTCATACATCCTTCAAATAGGACTCCCCTTAGTGAAAGGCACCCACCAATTCAAAATAATTTTCCTTTTATTTTTCCCACATCCTACTTTTTATAAGTTTGAGAGCTAGGGAAAAAAAAAAAAAAAAACTTTATTTTTCCCTTATCCATAATCTTAAAAATTTGAGAGCCAAGGAAAAAAAAAATAAAAAAACCTGTATAAATTGTAGCGACGCTACAGGAAATACAAAAATAATTTGTAAATAGATTAGCCTGAGGATCTATAATTGTATAGAATTAGCTGTAAATTTAAACATTGTACACATACAGTCACATTTAATGACATATTGTAAATAGATTTAGTTATGCAGTCTATACTGATTTCCATAATTTATAAAAACAAGGGGATATGATGGAAAAAAAAATTCCATGAATCAACTTGATGAAAATATTACATTTTTCTTTCATCGACCGAAGCCGATCTCCCAAAAATCAGCTCATTAACACATTTCTTCTGATTTAAAAAGGCCAATTTTTCGGGCGAAAATATTCAATAGATTATTTATTCTCATATTTTTTCAAAAAGCTAATGAAGTGACTCCTACCCCTATTAAAATATTTGGTTTAACGTACGAAAACACAACACGTTAGTCAACAAAAATTTTTTTGATGTATTGGGGGGAAAATGGAGGAAACTGATCCTCTGATCGATTAGTTAGTTATCAATGGTCCCATGATGAAAGAAATGCCGTTCCAAAGAAGTGCTCCTCGCCTCATTGCCGGGAGTAACGAGAGCCGGTCGGACGAAGAGAGGAGAAACGCCTGTTGTGGACTCCCCAGAGACCGTCCAGCCGGCAGATTAAACACATCTGGACGGAGTGGCATTTACAATTAAGGGTCCGGCAGCTCCGTACCCGTGGAACGGACAAGGAAAGGGGACCGGGAAAGGTCACAGACTGACATTTCCCTCCTTACATTGTGTAAGATCCTGCCCGGTGGCCATGATTAAGTTCTCTACATCATTACTTAGAGGTCGTCCTCCCGTCTTTTTTTCTCGAAGAGGGGGGTGGCTCCTACCCCTCTGGCATTGTTTAACTAGATCGTCATCATCGTTAAGGGCAACCTTACTGCCCTAGAGTAACTCTCGATTAACACAAAGGGGACAAGTACATCATTTAATATGCGCTTTATTGGTTTTTTTTTTTACACGATTATCGTTTAATAGCGACCATTGTTCTGTTTCATTAAAATCGCGACCTCTGGCACTTCCTCCGCAGGGAAGTTCACTAAAATCGGACTACGCTATGTCTCGGAGATGACTTTTATTTAGTTGTATTTACATGATTCTTCCATCAACCTCATCATAGACCTCCAGGATGGATTTTTTATGTTGAACATAGATTACCTAACAATCAAAACCCCTGTTAAAGAACTTTACACTGATAGATTTCAAGAAGAGTTTATTTAAAAAGTACAACGAGGTAACGGTTAGTAAAAATACCGTCTAGTCGAGCAGAGAGTGTGACTGCGTGAGTAGTGAGTGACTGAGTCTGACTGTGTCAGGATGAGTGGAAATCTGGAGAAGCTTATATTGGGAGAAATGGAACAGTGCTACTTCGGTGGGCGTGGGGATTTAGTTGAAGCGTTGCCTCGCCCGGCGGTCGTCATCCGGGCCATTGCTTGCAGAGGGACGATTTATTGTTTCCATAACATGGCCTGATAAATGAAGAATGCCTCATCTCTCCAGTGGTAGCAGGCTGGCGTCGGCATTTCATAATTCCCCCATAGCAGGAATCCCACAGGGCAGTGAACCAGGCCCAGTCATGTTGATAGTATCCTTAACGCTGATTTGCCTCTCTTTTCCTCCACGAATGCTTAAATACGAACCTCATTCTACCTTACGTCAACGAACCATTTAATAATACTTTCACTACATTCTCCACAAACCTAAAGAGGAGTGTCATCAATGACAAACCAAATTAACTATCCCAGACGCCTGAAATGTCTTTAGCCAAAAGACCCCTTCAGAAATATCAGTAGGCATGGTAGCAGATCTGCTAAATGCAATTATTGAAGACTGCTAGATAATTTATCTCGCGGAATAAAGCATAGTTTACACTAGGCCAGTGGCCACAATTTAGTCTAGTGGAGAGTTATTTAGTAGCTCAACTAAACAAAAGACAGAAAGGTTTGGACTAAACTGAATCGAGCACTCTAAATCATTTTACTTAACTTCCCCTATTTTTTTTTTAAATGTATTTTCCAATAAAAGGGCATTTTTAATTAATATCGGTTCACTGAAGACTGTTTGATGTTTACAATATTTTAATTCTTCTTGCCGTTTTTAACCTAAAAAGTTTTTTTTTTATTAGGTTCTTCAATACGCTTTAGTCAACTTATTTCCCTCCAGACAACAAAGGGCTTTAATTATTTATTTATTCATCTATCAATGCTAATAAATAAAGTTGGCTTGTTAAGAAACTGATACCTCGGGTTTTCTATTGAAGTGAGGGCCTTTCACGTCCGAAAAGACGGATGAACCCCCTTTCCACTTCAAACCGCTCTCGGTTACCCCCTCCCCTCTGCCTTATAAAAGTGATTGATCAACCCAATAGAAGGCATGGAAGAGCTAAACGGAAGTAGTCCTTTTTAGTGAAAAGGTAATTTGGGTTAGGGCAGAAGCAAATCCTGGGAAAATCCCGCTCAGAATAAGTATGTCCAACTCTTTTGAAGTTCCTTGGATTGGAGGATTAGAGGAAGGAAGTAAAACGGATTTCAAGGGAGGCTTTCCAAAGATATGTGAAATGAGTTTTAAGTTCGTTTCTCCATTTTACCTGTGCCTTATGAGCCTATAAATATTCAACGAGGTATGTTTTTACCACTAGAATGTCAATTATTTTTTTATGTACACCTTAACTAGTAACAAGATAAAATGTTGGTAAGTCCTGTTTTATGGGACCGATCCCGTCGTGTGAATTGAATGTAAAAATATACTTAATATTAAGAGGTAGAGTAGAGAGCATCCTTGATAGTTCATCACAAAGCAGGTTGAGGTTGACAAGCAATTACCCCGTTGGCTAGGCAACCAGCTTGGAGAAGGCGTTAACAGCACGTCCCCAGCTCGGTTGGAAAGAGCAGAAAATCATATTCCTAAATAAGGGTCATAAAGATAGGCCTCCAATTTATGGAGATTTTATTGGTCTCGAGGAAACAAAAGAAAAGCGTCTGAGAAGGGAATGTGAAGCACTTCGTTTGGGCTAGGCCCGGGACGAACCCGTCTTCTGTGACCGGGCCAAGGCGGAAGAATGGGTTTTGGACTGGACTCATCTTTAGAAGCCATAGATGCACAACAGTAAGAAGTATTTTAATTTTTAGCTAGTAGGATCTAAGTACTCTTACCATCATTTTATTCATATTAAGTAATCATTTTACAGTAAAAGATTTTTAAAAAATAGTAATAAAATACTGTGTATATAAATCACAATTATATATAAATAAATCCTTTCCGTTTGATCACCACTTTAATCTATTTAAGTGAATTACTTTGGGTTTAGATTCCAGTTGGGACAATAGAAAATTAAATGAGATATTTTCGATAAAAGTATAATTTTGTGTAGCTTCACGCTAATACGCTCAGGTTTTGATAAAGGAATTAAATTCGTTAGTAGTTGAATAGCTAGATCAATCCCTGTAGTTCAAATATTCTGATTATCTAACTCGAGTGTAAAAGAGTGGCGTTTGCGGAGAAGTAATGTAAGTTAATAATAGGATATATATATGTAAGACAATTATTGAAGGTGGGGTGAATAAACTGAAATCAGTTTCTCTGTAAACAAAGAAACGACAACTACAGTTTATTATTATCCATTCTCTATTCACACTATTTACATGTTCTGTTACCTCACATAACCTTCTCTATCTGATAACTGCTGCTCCATCTGGTGTCAGCCAGTGGAAGCAGCACGGCAAATTCTAATTAAAGAGAGGACACTTTCATTACATATATATATCCGTAAAAAATATACGTCCTTTATGTATATATTGCCTTACAGTTTTATGTAATAGGATACAGTTATATATCAGATATATTATTGTATCGATACGGAAGTACGTGTCCGTCTATTTAAATAAAAACCCTCGATTCACCGAATGTAGCAGTTTTGTTTTATATTTAATAATAACTTAAATCACTGACGATATAAAATTAAAGATGTTTAGGATTAGTTATTATGTACGTGAAAACAAAAATATGATTTATTATACAAATTCTTCTCACGAGTGAAAATATTTATTTTTATTTATAATAAAGCAGATCTGACGAATGTGTAGGAGTAAAAATAAATCATATTGCGAGATGTATTTATTTTCTGTTGATGGATTCCTTCTTTTTGAAAAGTTGTGTTTTTTTGGGCAAGTTTCGTGATTCCATTGATGTTCTGTATTAGTCCGATTTTGTTTATAGTAGTTTAAAAGCTAGAGTATTAATAGGTATACGTAGGTGTTATAGTAAAACTGTTGTATAAAAGTTTGTCCAAAACTTTAATTTATGAAATCTATTCTTTCAAAAAGTATTTTTGCTGAGCCCCTGAGCTCGTTGTGTTTGAAGACGTTACCTCGTAACAATCATCACCTTAGAATGTCTATGTAAGTATTATATTCAGGTACCTTGGAGAAAATATTAATTTTCTGTTAATTTATTTATAGTGACGGGGTGACACCACAAGGTTCTGCGTAACATCTGAGATTTAATTATTATTTACCTGCACGGGGTGTTCCGAACAGGTCTGCCGAAAAATTATTATAATTGATCGTATTAAACCGTCAATTATAATTTCGAACTGTCAGGGTGCTTACTACTTACAGTAGGGAAGGTCGATAATTTTGTGAGCCTGTTGATTATCACTTGCAAATAGAATGATTGTAAGTTTCAGATAAGTGGGACAATAAAAAACGAAGAACAACGAGGAATCTTTTGAATCTTCATACTTAGCCATGTGGAGATACGACTGTATATTTTATAAAGATTTATTCTTGTGCTTTATGAATCAAAAGAGGTTTTTGCTAGAAGAAATTAAGTGACTTGACTGTTTTTGTTTTTCAATGTTTTATTTTTGATCTATTCATTAGCCTTTCCAACCACCCTAATCCTGTAGCACAGTCATTGCACTGCGCCACTCATCCCTATAATCCTCCCTCCTCGGAGACTGAAACGGCAGTGGCCTCGTGACCTGCTATAAACGCGTGACAGTGGGAGTCCTGGCAATGGCCAGTTTCTCCAATCCTGAGCGTCTGTGGCTCTCGCGCTCTTGGTCAGCCTCCACTAGCTAATACCCGGTGACGCGGCTGACGGAGGAGCGTGGGGGACTTCCCAAGACTCCGCTTTAGGATTTGGGAGGTCTCTGGGCTGTCTGTAAGTATTGTATGAATGAGCGAGTGAATTATGAACTGTAAATATGGTATGAATGAGATCATTTATCTTAATTATTATTGCCTTATAAAAGGCAGATTGTAATTATAGCACAATAAAGGAACTTAAACAGATCTATTCATTATTACATACAAATTTTTCATAAGTAAAGAAGTGTGACTCAACTTGCACAGCAGGTACAAATCTAGTAGCATCCCAACTAGCATTTTTTTCATGATTGTTTTACGGTTTTCCTCCGAGTCCCTTTAATATGAAACTTGATCTACGTTTTAATAGTTGTCAGATGGAACAATGTTGTGACAACGGTCTAAAATCGATGGTGACACTAGTGAGAAACAGTGTTGGAGGAGTCGCTTTCCGACCCTATACCGCGGAGTGGACATATTGACTGTAATTACACGGTAGCACACAGATTGCTCCTCAGCGGCTATCTGATGGCCACCATCTGATAACCATCCACTGTTATTAAGTCCAGCCCTCGGGATCGCCGTGTCACACGAACCGCGGCCATAACCCTCCATATTTTGTATATGCCCGATTCCTCCGTGAGTTAGCCATCTAGTGTGATTTTCCACGATTTTACTTTAACTAGATTGGATGTTAAACTTCAATATTATTCAATCCGTTTATACAGGTATTGATTTCGAATTGCGCGGAATGGTCCGTGGAGATTTAGATCTGGTAACTTCTTACTAGAGCGGAAATCCTGAATTTATTGGATACTTTCATGACTTGGACTGGAATGATGGGATATGCTTTTGTTTTTTTGTTTTTTCGTTGTTTACCTTATCTTATAATAAATATTTAATTATTCAGTTTGAACGTAGAGGCGCGGTGCTGAGGGTAAGCCAGGTAGATATAAATGAATATAAGTATCCGTAGAAAGATAGATTCTTTATATACAGAGGGGTCCAAAAAAATGTATCCACTGTTTAAAAGTCTATAACTTGCAAACTAATTGACGGAGTTGTCTCATTTTTGTAGTGTAATAGTTTGTAGTTCCGGCAATCGCCTTGTTTTGTTTTGTCAGATGACAGTTGCCAGGTAGTTAGTGTTTTATTGTTAGTTGTACCTTGTTACTCGAGTAAACATGGCTGGCGTAAGGCTTACATTTGATGAAAGGAAGTCTGTTTTAAAGTGGTATTTTAAGTGCGAAAACATTGGCTTGATTGGGCACAGTTATCGGTGAGGTGTACCTTCAGAAGCTTCAAACATCCATTTTACCTGCCATCCAAGACTTGTACGGAGACGGAAAATTTTACTTTCAACAAGATGGTGCCCCAGCCCACTACCACAATCGTGTTAGGGCTTATCTCGACGAAAATCTACCAGGAAGATGGATAGGCCGTAGCGGTGCTGTAGTGTATCCACCACGTTCCCCAGACTTAACTCCTCTGGACTTTTGCCTGTGGGCAACACTAAAGGACGTCGTTTATCGACAAAAGCCACGCACATTGGATGAACTTCGAGAATCCATCGTACATTCATGTGCAAATATCCAACTGAACACGTTGCAGTGAGTAGTTCGTGCTGCAGTTCGGCGGCATCGTTTGTGTGTGGATGTTAATGGTGACCATTTCGAACACCTACAGTGATATCTTTAAGTTGGACTTTAAGCTACACTGTTAACCAGTGGATACATTTTTTTGGACCCCTCTGTATATCCCTGCATGTTATGTATTTTTAATATACAGTAGAATATATTAGATACATAAATATATTGGTATGCATGTAAGTATCCCGAATACAATAAGCCTTCATTCCCCCAACGTACCAATTCTGGATTTATAGTAAAATACTATTTATTTATGTCACAATTTAGGGTTATTATTACTAATGCATGAAAATTCCTCAGAAACATATCTTGCTTATTAGAATAATACATTACAAATAAGGAATCAATTTTTTTCATTTGAAATAGGTATCAAGTATAATAATATAGTGTTAGTATTAAAATTAATTTTAGAGAAACCCATCTGAGAAACGTAATTCGTATAACGAACGTCATTTATCAGATTCGATTATAATTTCAGCTCCATCTCGATTTGAGGTGTGAAAAAGTAATAACAAAAAACATTATGGAATGGAACAAAAAAGCTGCGATTTCATGTTAGTAAACGATCAGTGTTTTTATCCCATAAATTAACTTGATTCAGGTTCATCTTATGAACCATGATGGTTTTTACTCAACTCTATAAACAAACCTGGTTTAACCTCTACAAACAAGTCTCCGAGGCGTAAATGATAAATCCGTTTATAATAGTTGTTATGTAGTAAAACAAACAATTTATACAGCGCTGTAAATAGTTGATTTGAAACACCGAACGATCTTTTTTTTATAAATACTAATGTATATGATCGGATATAATAGAATATGACGTGATATATATATATATTATGTTTTTAATGATAGGTGGATTCACCTCGTCAGGTTATTTTAACGGTAGACGATTTATGCTTGTAAACAGTCGTGGAAAATGACGCGACATTAGTAGAGAGTGCATTAAGGAAGCTGAAAACGAGAAGTCTCAAATGTATTAGGAGAAATGATAGCGAGCTATGAATCTGACCGTCGGGTTTAACGAATTATTTGAGAAATGAACTTAGATCCGTGAACCCAATTGCTAAAACAAGCAAGTGTCCTTCAAGTGGACCCTCCCCCCCCCCCCCCACTTAGTGATCCCATCTGGGCCAGACCACCAAACATAAAGGCAGTAGGAGAGCTGACAATCTTGTTAACTAACAGGGTAATATTCTCCCCTCTTTTATCCCTCGCATATTTATTTAACATTTTTATTTCCTTTTTCATGAATATATGTACAATTTTTATAAATGTTTTTGTCCTGCTTACAATTGAATACAGTTTTACCTTATAACGTGGATTTTCCAATTTGTAATTTATATTATGATATTTCAACATTTTTTTTGTTTTTTTTATTTTATTATGATGAAATTACAATCTGCCTTAATACTTAACAGGCAATAAACAATTGAGATAAATGTTTTCATTCATACCATATTTACAATTCATCATTCGCTCGCACATTCATACAATATTTACAAATAGCCCAGGGGCCCCCCAAGTCCACACGGTTGTTGCCCCCCTCGCATGTGAAAGAGGAAGCGGAGTCTTGGGAAGTCCCCCACGCTCCCCCACCAGCCACGCCACCGAGTACGAGCGAGGCTGACGAAGAGCGCGAGAGCCACATACGCTCAGGACATGATTGGAGAAACTGGCCATTGCCAGGACTCCCACTGTTGCGCATTTATAGGAGGTCACGAGGCCACTGCCGTATCAGTCTCCGAGGAGGATTATAGGTTAACTCGGAATTGTTATCATATAAGGAATTGTAAGCCGTTTGAGGTGTTCTCACTAAATGGAGTTAAATTTTCAAAAAATGGCGTTGATGGGCTGAGAGTTTTACGCCATAATGAACCCCCCCCCCTCCAAAAAAAACAACCCACCATCAATAATGTGTTGGCGTTAAAAAAAAAAATTAATGAAGTTGCTTATGGGTTTTTGCCATTTTTAGCACTGTGCATTGTGAGTTGATAAATATGTTTCCTCATATTAACCGTGTGTTTTATTTGAAGGCTTGAGATTGGAGACATAAAGTTAGAAAACTAACCAGCCAAACATCCCACGATTTTAGTGTTGTATTCACGTTAAATAAAGCCCGGTTTACACTAGATCTAAGATATTAAGATCACACGACTAAGAGATCTAAAACAACTTTAGATCATAAGTCAAAGATCTAAATCGTTATACACTTAATACAATGTAAACTTTCTTTCGATTCGATCAAGTCAATAATAATCAACTAATAATAATCAACCACGGCCAAAGTTCGGAGCGCTCCGGACTTGATATGATTGAACCGCTAAATTGAACGTCCGCCAGTCAAGTCATATCAACAACATCGAGCTTGTTTGGAATTAAGTGATTTGAATGATTTTACTCATAGAAAATATTGCAATTCATCTTACTACGGAAGGAGATCGCTAAAAAAACTACGAGGGACGCCAATTCTTTAATGTTTTATAAAAATTATCTAGGACCATTGTATTTGTAATCTTGACATAAAATTATTATCTTCGATCAAAATCAGCGTGATTTTAATTAAAGTTAACTTATAGAAGGGCATTTTATATTAGCGAGTGAGCATTGAAATGAAATGGCGTTGTCCATGACTTGATCGAAAGTTTGAATACTACTGAAGAAATATCCTTTCTCAGCTCACCAGCTGATTTGAATTGGCCGTACCTTGATATTTAATGTGAATAGGACTTCAATCTAAAAACAAGTTAAATTCAGTTAAAAGTAAATGATGAAAAATGAGGTAGAGATGCAATACTAAGCTGCTAATAACTACGAATACACTGGGCACTGACCTGAGATATCGGACTCCAGAAAGGCTTCACGTCGTCCTCCGGGCAGGTCTCTATGTCGACAGTCTCCTCCGAATCTGAGGTGGTCCTGGGATCCCGTGCGGGGCAGACAGGGCTGAAAGCGGACCGGTCAGCAGTCGGGGGCAGGAGTAAGGGTGCGGGGGGCAGCCACATGGGGTACAGGGGCTTCCAAACGTAGTCCAGGGGTGGAACTCTGGGAGGCGATTCCTGCCTCTTCCTCGGCTTGGAGGACCCCAGGAGCCGCTTCCTAGTGCCTCCGTTGAACATGGCCTTCACGTCCTCCCAGGCATGGGTCACCTCCTCGGGAGGGCTCCCACTCAGTCTGCAACAATATTCGACATTCAAGGGCTGGATGATTCCCGAGCTAAAGGGATCGATATAAATTAAAATAAATATTCAGAGACTATGATTAATAATAATTAATTACTGATAAATAAAAAATCAACGCCGTCTAACAAAAAAAGAAATATCACATTACAAAGTAAAATAAAGTTTAAACATTAAGTAAGATTTTTAATTTGCTTATCCACTTTATCAGATGATATTTACTCTCCGTCTGTTGTTTCGCTTTGCGGCTAAGACCAGAAACACGGCAAGAGAGCCACGAACCCTCAGGCATATCTAGGAATGCCACAAGACTAGGAGGATTGCACGGATGAGTGTTACTACGAGGGTGGTCTGAAAAGTTTCCGACCTAACAAAGCTTTTATTTTAGCTTTTATTTATTTTATTATCATCTTCATGTTGAGGTCGGAAACTTTTCAGATCAACTGTGTACATAAGTAGGAGAGGACTATAGGATTTGGAAATGCGGATAAATTATCATGGAGTTAGTTAAATCTTGAGGTTATAATATAAAGGTCTTAATTAAAGCTTCATAATTGTTAAATAATTAATTAAGAAATGAAAAATAAAAACATTCAACTAATAAATTTACGGATTTAACGTTTTACAGTAAAATACGGTATTAAATTAAAAGAAAACCTGAAAACAATTTTATAAGAGATAACAGCAGATAAATAAAAAATAAGGAACAAGGAAGGTCCTGGACAAACGTCTCGATATATGAGAAAGAAAAAAAACAGCCTAATGGTAGAAATAAATTAATAGTATCCCAAGCTAGCAAACGTCTGTCTGGATGGCGAGGGAGCATGGCGGATATTATAAAGGAGAGAATTGCAGTTAGTGGTGTAGTCAGCAAAAAATAAGCGGTTGAATGCTACAGTGCAGTGAGAAAGGGTGTAAATGCCAGACATACGGGCTCCAGTGTTCCTGGAGTAAACTGAGGATTCACAGATTACAGAAAATGAGAATGTATGTCCTGCCTGACAGTTGGAACTGGGGTGCCGCCTGTGCTCCCGGTCCCAGGGGTGTCTGGGGCTTTGTTCTCACGATCGGACTCGAGTCCATAAAGTATAGATACAGCATTAACACCCCAAAATGTTTATACAACAGCTCGGCGACTCCAACAATTCCAAAACGGTATACTAATGAAAGTGGTCAGAGGTACTTCATTCGAGCAGCGGAGCAACAGTGAGCTTCACGAGATCTTTGATCTGCCTACGGTGGATGAGTTCATCTAACGTAGACATATCAAATTTTTCGACTCCCTGCAATATTTGACAAACCCGGTGTTTAACACGATAACCCCCGCTCCGTTCCCCCATCAATGGCAGGACGCTGTCGCGGCTGGAACGCTTTAGTCTTAGGTTCTAGGTTTAGGTTTTAGTGTTAGTGTTTTCCGCGGTCGCAAGCTGAAGGTGAGCCTCATCACCTAGTGAGTGTATGTGTATTGGACTTATTAACAACAATCTGAAAGTATTATATTTTATGCACTCCTTAATATGCATCTGCGAATGCAGCACGAGGAGACAACTGTAATTCCAAATTTATTTTTGTCATTGTATATATATTATCAATAAAGAGGTTTTGAAAGAAAAAAACAAAACAAAATGGTCACAAATTTCTTGTGTTGTTAAGTTATAATGAATTGTAATATAAGTAGCAAACAGTAAAATAAAATAATCATATATATTTATGAAGCCTCGATGACCCTTGGTTGACACGCCCTTAAAAAAAAATCAAAAGTTAGGCCTCTTCCTCCTAGCTGGGAAATTACATGAATCGTTGAAGTTCCATGCATATGTGATATGGATACGTTTATAATATGGGAAACTAACGAGGAGAACTTATTTGAGTGTTTAAGTACACAAAGAAAGGGAAATTTTGTGTTATTTTAAAGGATAAGGCATAGTCCTTAGGGAATTTAAGCCCAACTGCATTGGATAAACTGCGTACTAGAGTTTCACGGATTGGGATCTCTACAAGCATTTCCATTTTAGAACCACGTAAATTTTTTCAATCCGGTTTCTTAAGTCCTCTTTCTAAGTATTTCCCAATAATGGAGATAATGCCTTAAATAAATCAATATAATAAATTATGTTTAGAACTGGTAATATTTACAAATTTTCAGTAACCGTTGTCAACGTGAGAAGAAATATTGGTCTGGCGGACATTGAAAGTAATGTCTTTACCAACTGAATTTAATTTTTATTGATTTGTAATTGATTAAAATTTCTTTCGAATGAATAGATCCCAAGTATTCTAATTTAATGAAAACAGTTAGCGAAATTAAAATTATATGTACCTCATATGTCGACGCCAGGAATTAAAGTTGGCAGCGTCAGGTTGTACATACTTCGCACTGGGCCCCGTCCTATGCGAGTGGAATATAAATTTATTCGGTGAGAAGAAGAGCCCGCATGTTGTACACTTGATGCACTTGGCTCTCGAAGAATTATACCTAAAATCGAAACATTTATTAATTTTACTACCACCGGCGATTTTCCCACAGGTTCAATATTGATATGGGAAAACTTGATAAGTTTACCTTGAAGGTAGGAAGGCTCCCCGGCAGCCCCAGGCGCAATCGTGATGAACGGCGAATGCGAAGTCTTCAGGAAGTCGTGGCGGAGAGTTGTCTCCTAGGAAGGACTTGCAAAGCCTTTCTGCTTCTCTCCTAGTTATCATACCTGAAAACAGTGAACATAAATGTATTTTATTATAGGCAAAAGTACTGGTCGAATATGTTCACTAAGATTTCTCTATCGTTTTTTACTGGTTATTATTATACCTGGACGAGTTATAAGTTTTCATTTAATTTAAATTTAACCAGCAAAGACCTGGCTCGTTAGAAGTTACAAAAAAGTCGAACATCAAGTGTATCCAATCCTTTCAATCAAAAGTCCTGAGAACAATAGTAAATGCCCCTTATTACGTCAGCAACAAAACCCTTCATAACGACCTTAATATACCCTACATTCTAGAACTCATCCCTTCCAAGTTTATGAAATTCCACAGTAGCCTTTGCAACCACCCTAATCCTGTAGCACAGTCATTGCACTGCGTCACTCATCCCTATAATCCTCCTCGGAGACTGAAACGGCAGTGGCCTCGTGACCTGCTATAATCAAGTGACAGTGGGAGTCCTGGCAATGGCCAGTTTCTCCAATCATGTCCTGAATGAATGAGCGAGTGAATGATGAAATGTAAATATGGTATGAATGATAGTATATCTTAATTACTTATTGCCTAGCAAGGCAGATTGTAATTTTAGCACAATAAAGGAAAAACTACTAGAAATGTGGTGATATATTGAAATAAAAAAGTTACTATGTAGTTAGGATCCTTAAGCCATAGTACGGCTTATAGTAGCTTCGGGATTATAAGTCCATCGAGATTCCATAACGAACTGTATTCCAGTTCGATAACGGATGGACTCTCGGTAAAGATATGATTATGTTTGTATTATAAAAATTAAATAAGGTAGAGGTTGATTTAAATTCTAAATACAAATTTATTTCACGAATATTTCGCTTTTTGTGTGATTTAATAAAAAGGCTTCCAGTGAGTATTTCGTTAGGACGTCGCAGAACAAAGAAATCCAGTTCCTTTTTCTTTCAAACCTTGTACACTAAGTACCCTAACTCGTATTTCATGATTTACTAGTTTCTACTTCTGTTTTAAAGCTTAATAAAACCCGTTGACGGAAGTTGATATAAACGCAACATTTTTACTTTTAAAAAGAACCAATTAATTCGAAGACTGAGCATTGTAGTAATCTATGTTGGGTGGTAGATAATTTTTGATGCGCTCAAAAGTTTTAAATAACCCTGTTAAATCAGATGATTTCCAACTTACAAGGAGATTATGAGCAAAAAATACAATTGCTATGCCTTAAAGATAGAGGTTATATTTTAAACTTTTACGGGGCGTTCCTCTCTCTCTCAGGTCTGTGTGTTCTACAACTGCAAAAATTACTCAACAAATCAGAAATTTTGATGGGACATTTAACATTCCGAGCAATGCTGTATCTAATGGTGTATAAACTATAATAATGCAAATTGTATTTTCAAAAATAAACGTTCAAAAAGGTCCCGGTTCTATAACCTAACCTAAACTTTCCCTGGCATAGAGTTTTAAGGTTCTTAATAAATCAAGCCAAGATTTTATGTTATGATTTACCTCATGTTGCATCAAAGACGATAACGCAAACATAAATTGAATGAATTTCATAAATTAGTTTTGATTAGCCTGATTTAGAAATCGAAAATTAAAATCGTTCCAGGCGATTTTAATAGTCTTCGTTGCTTTCATATTTCAGACAAGTAGTATTTTTGGAATAAGATACCGTTTTGTTCTTAAGAAATTGATTTGGAGTCCCGATTGTTTCGCTTCATATTGTTTCTTCGTGTTTCAAGTCTATGATTTCGTTTTTATAAGCTAAGAATAATGCAGCATAGTTATAGCTATTAAAACAAGATCATGGCAAATAAATAGGAATTTGAAACATTTGATTCACTAATAACGTTAATTAAAAAATATTAACTCACCACATCTCCTGGAAGATACCGGCATGGCTCCAGCACGCCTGAGCATTTCCAATTGTACGGGCGTGCATTGCACACATGTGATGCCCAGTGCGACTCTCCTGTTGTGGATCTCGTTGTATGAGAACGTCTTGAGCAGTGTGTTGGATATCTGCGCCAGGCATAGCCTCTCCTGGTTGTCCATTGTCAGGGAGACGATCGGCACACCGTACAGTACCACAGTCCCAACCTGTTGTGTATACAGAAACATCATGATGAAACATCGACATATCAGAGTAATGTACGAAATATAGCAGTAATGCACAAGTTAACGAGTAAAACATTTACCTAGTACAAACAAATTAATATGTTACATGGTAGTAATAACATTAGTATGAATAAAATAAAAATTTAATCCATCCTATCTCCTATCTGCTACCCTTAAAATCAAAGAAGACTCGAACAAAATTAGTTCAGGTGAATAAATTGAATTTAAACCAAAGTTCAAATCAATTATATTAGGTCTTAAACACCATATCCACTCCCTTCCGTACCTAATAACGTTCCACATCGAGTTCAGTTCTCATCTAACAAAAACTTCAGCCAAATCCTAAATGGATCTCTATGGGTCTCAGGAATGAACCAAATCAATTCCCAAATCGATTCACGTTGTTTCATATCCACCCTTAAACTGCCATTCACTAACAATCCAGCTAACTGCTTGTATCTTCATTTTCCTTCCACACTTTGACTACTTCTGCCTTGTTTATGGTGGTCTCTCTGGCGATCACGATGAAAAACTTGTTAGTTCTTATGAGCTAGTCAATTGACTTTGTCTTCGAGGTTTAGAGATACACCACCAATCTACCAAACCTTACCCACTAAAACCCTTTAAACCATCTTCAAACTCATATCCTGTATTCATTCCCCCAATTCAAGATCTTGCTTATCCTACCTTTAGCTTTACCCCTGTGCACTAGTACAGCTTACTACTAGTTGCGCTCCATTCTTGTTCGGGCATGCAGTCTATATCTCCATTCATCTGTTTTCAAATCTTAAATGAGCAGTCTGTGCCTACAAGTGTCATTTTATTATTCTTAGAAAATTAATGTCAAATGATAAAGATTAATTTTTTGTTCATAACACTTCGTGAAAGGACAAGGCCAAGGTAGTTTCCAAATGGCGCTAGGAATTACCTTTCAGCCAAGAAACGGTACAATAAACCATACCAATTAAAATAAATCAGTCTCAAGAATTTAATTGGCATAATTACTTGTTAATGAAGGTTTGATTTCTTGATATATCTAAGATAAATTCCTACTCCCGTACTTATTTGTTTAGGTTCTTTCTCCCTATAATTGCAATAATTGAGAAAAATAATTTTACAATTTTTTCATTACCTGACATCTTTTTGGTTTTGTCTTTTTTTATTATTGAATTATTAATTATTTAGCGATAATAAATACTAGTCAGATATCTCATATATGCCTACTTATATCTCATTTCGGCTAATCCGATTTAAAAAATTCAATATTGCCTTTTCACCATATAAACCAAAATATTGTTATTCTACAACCATATATGTTAAAAACTCCATATCGTCTTGAAATTTACATTGTTAATTAATTTTATTTAAGCTTAATCGAAAAAAA
This sequence comes from Acanthosoma haemorrhoidale, assembly GCA_930367205.1. Classification (NCBI taxonomy): domain Eukaryota; kingdom Metazoa; phylum Arthropoda; class Insecta; order Hemiptera; family Acanthosomatidae; genus Acanthosoma; species Acanthosoma haemorrhoidale. Next base: position 72,391,217 of record OV884015.1, on the reverse strand, counting down.
ATTAAATCTTCCCAAAGTGGCTGTAAGCCTATCTGTCTTGATGAACCAAAGGTTAAATTTTTCATTATTTATTTAGTTTTTAATTTTATATAGTTTTAAAAAATCCAAGAAATAACGATTTTATATATATATATATGAATATATATAATAACAATTTAAAGGAAGATGATATTTTGTATTCTCATAGTAAAATTATTCGACTTATCCAATAAAAAATCGTATTAGATGTATAATTGTCACCTGATTAGGCTTTGGTAAGTTTGTAACCGGGTTGGGTTGAGATCTACTCCCTGCTGCTACCGACATCCTGAAAAAGAATGAGAAAAGACACATTATTTGATAGCATTATTATTAGAATAGATCTATGCGTGTAGAATAGAAAATAAATAGAAAGAATTAATTAAATAAAATATTTATTATTGAAAACTGTTGTAGTTGCTATATTACTTAGTCTCCTGTTCTTATTTCTTTATTTTTCTCATTGAAATAATAAATATATTTTATTTATGTGACATTCGAAGAATGCAATTAGATGTTACATGGATAATAGTCCATTTGGAAATGAAGATGAAAGCCTATGTTCAGCATCCTAGTAAATGAGTTATTGAACGGAGTTTGCAGTTTTTTTGTAAATGTGGGAAAAACAATTTTTATCAATATATGTGTCCACTAAATTTTTAATATAAATGTGATAAATTTTTTTGCAAAAAAATTAAAAATAGAAAAAAAATTTTTTGTGCATAAATTTGTATTTGCTCCAGTGCTCATAGTTGTTTCGTTTTAGGGCATGGTTCCTTAATCAGGCCGTTGAAGTCAACCAAAAGAAAATTGGTACCGTTCATAAAAATACGGAAAGGATTTTTTCTCGACCAGCCAAAGGGATTCAATCTGCGAGAAAGCTTTAAGAATCCAACTTCCTAACAAGACATTTTTTTACATCTATTATTAGCTAAATTAAATTTTTAGAATATACCTCTTTAATGGCTCTGACATTGAATTGGTGGCAAACTGATAAAAACTTAAAATCTCCAGTAGTTTTTGAGCGGGCCCCAACTTGTGAAATCTAAATGCTTTAGAAAGTTAGTTAGGGTATTTTGTTGTATCCAAGATTTTTGTATATGAATGTTTTAATTAAATAGCTTTGTAATTTGAATCTATCACTGTTACATATTAATACACATTAGACAACTCATTTTGTTTGTTATTGGGGATTTATTTTGACTCAAGTCCCTCATCCTATCAAAGCCGTCGTTCGTATATTCAACTCATTTGGGGAGCCCGAGATATTACAAGGACGAGAGCAGATCTGGGGCTTCCAAGAACCGGCCCGGTCGCAGGAGGCACCACAGTCCTACAGGCGGTGGTTGTGGCTACTACCAAACTTCGACACATCGGTAGAATGCACCAATGTACATTTTACATTGTTGTATGTGTGGTAAAATCCAAATCCTCCCAGTATCTTGGATCTCCCATAGTCCCAGGCCACAGCCCCAGGGTAGCCAAGGCACTGACCATCCCAGATATTCAGCAGCAGGAGCTATTTGACGATTTAATCCTATATGGGTGTACACGAGTTTCTGTGAACTGTTTATTATATAAAATAATTTAGTAATTGCTTATTATGCGTGGGGTTAGTGTCAAATATCATTGTCATGATGCAGAAATACACCTTTCGAAATGTTGTCAATTAATAAATTTGATGAGAACATAACAACTCTCTTTTATTAGCCTAAGTCAATCTTCCAACGAACTTTTCTAATAATTTATTTACTAACGGCTACCAATGAGTCAAAGTTTTACCTTTATCATTTACTGTTACCTTCGACCATAAAGGCAGGCGAAGGGGGACTACCTGATTAAATGTAGAGCCTCTCCCTTCATGCTAAACTAAAATTGCTTTACTTATGAGCTGGTGCTTGGGGCATTTAAGCTTCACCTTGAGTGCAGTATGGCCATTATTTAGGCATAGCCCCTCAGCTACAGATGATCCCGCTGGCCAGCGCGGAGTAGGTGACGCCCCCGCTAAATCCGGGCCGAGTTAATCCAGTGCGGCAGATGCGGCCCATGTCCCGGGGGCGCATGCCCCATGGGGCCGCCTTTAACTGGATCACAGCCCTGCCCGTTCCGCCCCCCTGCCCTGCCAAATTAAAAACCACGTTTGGCGGGACCTCCCTTAATCCGATTCCAGTCCTTGAATTAACGCCCGTCTCCAATTCTTGCTTTTGAATTAGCCGCCGTTGCTTTCCCGATCCTTCAGCCTCTCTCCGGGAAAATTAATCCTACCAACGGAAACGGAAGAGATGACAATACGATTTGTGCCGTTGTAATTGTTTCCTCGGCTCAAGCCTCCCCACCCCCACCTCACCCCACCCTCCCTACTTCGTAGCACAATATTCCATCTCCTACTTAAGCGAAATGACATTTATTCTGCGTCTTCTTCTTCTTTAGACCCCAATTCCATTATGTTAACTAATTATTGTTCCATTTTAATAGGATTCGTGTCTCATTAGATCACAAGCGTTCTCTACCACCACAGGTTGTTGTATTTTAGTACAAGATGTGGACATATTGTTATGTACGAAAATTGAAGCGTCTCAAACCTAGTTAAAGGTGGTACTAAACATAAAGGTAATTAGCCAATGATGTACAAGTAAGAAGAGTTATATTACACGTGTTAGTATATTATTTTAAAAAGTAAGAAATAGCCAATAAGTAGCATAGTAAAATTTTAGCTAGCAGAACAATTTAAAAACTGAATTGTGTTAAACAGTACAATTCATATAAACTGCTGGTCCCTTGGAAAAATCGCAGTTATTTCAGTCCCCTCGGTAATTGGTAACAACTTTTGTGCCCGAAACCACTTAAACGTCATATAATTGAAAGTCTTTTTTGACAATCCCGTTTATTCGAGAAACAAGCTTTTCCCCACTCTTTAATTCTCAATCAGGATTGCTTACATTGAATTCAATATCCTTTATTTTTACTTCGTGTGATTAGTGTGATTTCACCGAGTTCAAAGCGTCCCCTTAAGTGTCTGTCCATTTGTAAAAAAAAAGGATAGTATACAAGACGTTGCCGATGGGGAGAAAAAAATTAATGTGACAAAACGCTTCAATATTCATCCATCAACGAATTATTAATCTCTGGCCAAACCATACCAAATCAGAGACGTGTGCCTCGGCCAATATCAAACTTTTTCTTGACTCCATAAAGTTATTTTAGATCAAACTATACAAATTATCTCTTACTGATATACAACGATGGCTTCAAGATCAGATGTGAGTCCAAGTCAAAACCTCAGCGTCTCAGAGGTTTGCCCGAGACCAGTCCTCAGCACAGCAAGCAGCAAATCTGCTCTGGTCAGTTGCCTAAGACCAAGTCTAAATCAAGTAAGTCGTGACTAAGTCTTCAGCAGAGCATAGCTGCTAAGGAGGTCCCCTCCACTGTGTCGTCCCGAAATATATATCCTCTCGTCTGTGGGCGTATTTCTCTCTCAGGCCACTCTAGCTGTTGATTCCCATATCCCTTCTGGCAATTACTTTCGTGACAGGTAAAAAAGATGAGTTTTTTAAACAACACTCCGCAACAGATGAGACACCCTTGCCTTCCGTCGGGGAAATCGGTCCACGCCCTAAACAGGGGTTTATGCCATTCCGACTTTTAGCCATTTATGACAGTCGGCCTTTGTCCCACTTTTAAAATCTCTGTCTTTTAACATTACTTATAATTTCACACAACTTTTCCCATATCGGGGGTTGAACAATTTCTTAGTTATTGCTTTTGAAATATATATAATACAATCGGCTTTGTATTCGTTATACATAATATAACTATTGTATTGTACCTTGGTTTGTCAAAAATTATTCTTAGGAACTTATTTTAGATTATTTGAAGTTATCTGATTGGTTTGACTGACTAAGGTCCAACTAGGTGTTAATATGGGCTTTACTAATAAAGTTTAATAATAAAGTAATTATAAAAGTGTTATCTACGACTTATAGTTATTAATATAAATTATCAATATTTTAATATGGGCAGAAGGAAATAGGAAAAAATTGGCCATTATCGATTAGTATCCAAAATAAGCTTATATTTAATACTATAGTGCAGACCGAGGAGGTCATAGATCAAACATACGCCAAGTCAAAATACAACAAGTAATTTTTATTATAACAAAATAGCTGGCATTATTATAACAAATTAGTGATCGCCATGTAAGCGGATTAAGAATTTTGAATTCAATCTGTAATTGTGGAATAATTCAATTAGAATACTAAGAATAGAAAATGTTTTATACCGTCAATATTTAAAATGGCTTTAGCATATGGATAATTAGCATTGTGTGTAACGGCACTAATAAGTACAATCCTGGTTTATCCAATGGCAATCCCCACGGCGAGCCATCAGTAAACATATTAATCCCCGACTAGTTTGGGATTAAGTTAAGCCCGTTTTGATTACTCCGTCATCTCGAGACCAATCAAAATACTCATTATTAACGCTAATTACACACCCATTCCGGGGAAACCATGGCAGCCGATATCCAACCCGGTCCGTGGATTCCGCCAACCCACCCCCCCCCCCCCCACTCATTGTTACATTGCTTACATCGTACAATCATATTAATTCATCGTGCCAAATAAAACTGAATCCAAATAGTGAGTCTTTATTTTGTAGCAGGACGAGATAAAGATCCTGGTGTTTTAGTTTCCAAATTAATAATTAGTAATTCCAAAACAATAAATTAGTAATATTTAAATCCATAATATTTGTAGTATCAAATATTGGAAAGATATAATAGTGCTAAACGAATAATAGTGATAAATTATTTACTGTTCAGTTTAACGGAGATATTGCTCTGATAGTCTGTTTTTGAATTGAAATTAAGAGTGTTGGGAACATTGAATGTTGATACGGATTGAATTCAAAAGGAATAAAGGTCGAATAGGCTGTTGTATTACGAGAATTGATAGCTCATTGAATTGAACTCAGTGCAGCCGTGCGATATGTAACATTCTATAGGGATGCTCTCAAGACATCGATAACGCCTGATTTTACTTACGCCTACAAAACAAAGGATTCTGGGTATGAACCTTACGAAAAAATTCATCAGCTGGTCTAACCTACCCTAACTTTTAAACGTCTCAAGATCAACCTTGCCCTATACAACCGCGATCAAAGTATAGGAAAAAAAAGTGACTGGGGGGTTTAATATTAGAAGATATTTTAGGAACAATTGAGCTGTTTTAGGGAGAAAATAGATCGGCGGAAGATTCGGGGTTTGTGTTCTTTCCAGGTAGAGAGGTTTTTGATTGATGTGAAGAAGTTACTAGGGATTCAGCAGGATATTGGGAGTATTGTTTCGGGTTTTGAAAGGGGTACAATAATTTTTTTTATTGCTTCCTTTCCTCGGCACGTTGCCTCTTATAGGCCACCCCCTTCCTACCTTCGTTGACTTAGTGTCTTAAGCAGCCAGTTAAGTAATTGTAGTGTTCTCTACCGTCCGCATCTCATGACACCTTCATCTCCAGTGGTCAGATTCTTGCAAACTGAACCGTTCTATCAGTATGTGAACCAGTGACAGTTACCTTGGATTCGTTTGAATACCTTTTGAAAAACGCCAATAGCTGAAAACGAGAAATCGACTGAAAATAGAACTCTCATTGGAAGTTCTAGTTAAAAAAAAACTGCTTATTAAAGATTAATATGCCTTATACATTTATAGTATCAAGCGAAATAATTATAATTAGTAGAAACAAATTGATTTGTTATTAATAATAAGTATCAAGATTGATCACAAGGCCTGCCGAGTATAACTAATGGATCAATATCTTAATAATACACTGTCCCATGGAATTTTCATGTACTGAAGTTACTTCGATTAACTTGTAACGATATTTGTTTGTTTTTTAGTTATTATCTTTATTAAGTACCATCATATCAATTTTAATTATCTTTTCTATTTGCGTCATTGCTGTGATTGTTGCGTGCACGACAGCGATGAGTCTGATGCCCCCTTCAGCACAATATGCCAGTTGTCGATGAGTCGCGTGCGGTGTGGTCGCCGCACGACTCACTAAAAATTGTCCACACAAGTCATTGCGCCCTTCCACGGCTCATTTCGTTAATTGAATCAAAACCGTTGCTTGGAACCTTAACGAAAACATGTTAAATCATTCAAAGTAATTTATCGAAGTGTTCGAAACACACCTCCCCCCCCTCCGAATTGAAGCTCCAGTTAATTGATATTAAAGCGTAATTCCATCCAGTGTGATAATGGGATTTACAAATAGAATCAAAGGTGAGTGGCCAGGTTTTGCAGAGCACGGCGATGATAGATGTTTGTCGTTAACATGCCCAACGTTTTAAATGCAAAAATCTTCATGTAAAGTGTTTGAAAAGTGAATGGTATGGGATGCCCATCCAGTACAAAAGAACCTTATACAGTTGTTTTTACTTCATAAAATAAACAGTAAAAATATCTAGAAAAAATAAAATGTAAGCAGTTTAAAAAACCCAAATTTAAACTCGTTTGGGTAATATAGAACCATATGGAGAAGGCAAATAATTGTGCAGCTTAGGATTAGCAAATTTTTGAGAGGCAAATAGCATTTCTCTTTTTTTTTTTCGTTTTAGGCCATTTTAAACACAATGGTCGATGATGCCAGCATACACACGACCATTTTCTTAATTTTACTGTTAACCTTTTCAAATTATTTTACAGCTCTTGTAAAGAGTATTTTTTAACGTATTAAGAGAACGGGTTTGGAGTTCTTCCATAACGGTTCTGTTCTGATGAGCAGTACCCTCCTCACATGTCCCTTAAACCTCCTGTGACTTTCTTGCTCTCTCAAGTAAGCTTAACTTCTCTATTTCTCTTTGGGCCCCGCCTTCTTTCTCTGTGCACGTTGGAAGATCCAAAAATATAATCTCTGCACTTCAATAAGGACGGGTATGAACTACAAACTGGTACTAATTGGATATTAGAGAAAGTTTGACCAGTTTTATTATACTTGATACCGGTTGAGGCTTTGTATGATTAATAGAGTTTTAATTAAAATACCGAAATAGCAACTAGGAGTTTTGTCAGTATTTTTCAGGTCTATGGGTAATCACCCGACAGATTGGCGTCTGTGACACTTACACTCTTACAGAAAAATATAAACTAAAGAAAATTTTCTGTTAGTATCTAGTTTTATTTTTTTGTCGATAGATTTTTCTAATTATATTTTTACCAAATTTTTTTTTTTTTTAGTTAGTTAAATTCCTTTATTGTGCTAAAATTACAATCTGCCTTTTATAAGGCAATAAGTAATTAAGATAAATGCTCTCATTCATACCATATTTACAGTTCATCATTCACTCGCTCATTCATACAATATTTACAGACAGCCCAGAGACCCCCCAAATCCACCGCGAAGAGAAAGCGGAGTCTTGGGAAGTCCCCCACGCTCCTCCGTCAGCCGCGTCACCGGATACTAGCCAGTGGAGGCTGACCAAGAGCGCGAGAGCCACAGACGCTCAGGACATGATTGGAGAAACTGGCCATTGCCAGGACTCCCACTGTCACGCGTTTATAGCAGGTCACGAGGCCACTGCCGTTTCAGTCTCCGAGGAGGATTATAGGGATGAGTGGCGCAGTGCAATGACTGTGCTACAGGATTAGGGTGGTTGGAAAGGCTACTGTGGAATTTCATAAACTTATAAGGGATGAGTTCTAGAATGTAGGGTATGTTAAGGTCGTTATGAAGGGTTTTTTTTACCAAATTAAAATTTATACGTAATTTAATGAAGATTTTATTCATAACCAAGACGGACGATGTTAGTATTTTGTTTTTAGACTGGATCCATTGGTTATTGGCGTTAGATTATTCTTTACTATGTAAATATTGGGAATAAATTAATTTGATCTAAAAATATTGGACGTTTGTGTTTCCTTCTCATTTTGGAGATATAAAATCGGCTTCGCTTTGACTAGCTCTGAAGAGTCACCCTCGGAAGATAGTTTTCAACCGCAGGGAACTGATACCTCGTGCACTGTGGACTACTCCTTTGAAAGTGACTAGTGAATGGAGAGTTAATTTGTAGCAACCGTGTTTATATTGAGAGGTGAGAGAGGACGAGAGGGGCTGTTAATTATTGGCAAGTTGGAAGCTGTCGAGTGGCCAAAGAGACTCTTAACTGGAGCCAACTTGCCCTACTTACACACTCACCTCTTTGCTATCCTACTCATCGGCTCTCTACCTCTCAGTCACGGTATCTTAGGTATACAAGAGACGGCGAGAATAGACTCAAAGAGTTTCTACTCAAACCAATTTCATTTTTTAAGAATCCATCGCTTTGTTTTATTTTTCAAAAAAGAAAACCATATTACTACTACCAACTTATACTATGGAATTTTATGAGATCAGTACACTATATGAAAAGAGGTTCCATTTCGCTACCGTCAAGTGAGGTAAGAATTGTCAAATTCAATTTTTTTTTTTATATCATACCCACAACATTTAGCTGATCACCCTTTTAGTTGATTGTTATAAATTAGAGTGGGAGTACACTGTAAAAATCTCAATTTTTAGTTCCGTTAGACTCAGCAATTGAATAAATAAACGAATTGGAGAGAATGAATTTGTCCATTTTTTTCTTCCCAAACCATACAACCATACAACCATACAACCAAACCATACAAGAACTTCGTCTTATGTTGCGTCTTTGTCAAGAAATAATCTCGACAATCATCACCCCAGTTACAGTGATGATTTTGACAGGTATTCAAAAAATTGATTTTATAACTAATGATCGCTTAACTAAGCAATAAATATTGATTCTGATGTTGGTTGAACGCCAGGAAAGACGACAACAAAACCTGATCACTTAAATAACAAAGTAGTACCAACATAACAAAAATGGTAAACTAGGACACTAATTATCTTAAAATGTTTAAATAGGAAGTTTAATTGGTAAACAATGCCGGGTAGTCTCCAGGAAGTCTAGTTGTCCTAGAGAGAGTTGAATAGTCTATGATCTGGACGATTGCTTGGTGACGGGTCTGACTATTGAGCTATCTGACTCCATATCTGATAGGTATGTGCCCCGACAGTGCACTATGTCCAGGAGAAGAGGTACAGGCTAGGTTTTATAGGTAGTTTACGTGGTCTTGAAATGACCATGAGTTCACACTCGGTATCTGAGGGTAGGCGAACGGACCACAAAGGCAAGTGTGAACCGGAAAGAGGCAGAGTGGATCGCTGGAGGAAACGCTACAAGTTACAGTTGTAGGACCCCACAGTTCGTAAGGAATTCCTTCCAAGGATGTGCGAGATGAAGCCAGAGAATCCCACTAGGGAGGTGTGGGGTCTGACAACGCTGGACTGAGATTGCAAGGTTAATATAGAAGTGTGGAAGTAATTAAATAAGCAAGCCATGGTTCAAGCAATCTCAATTCACAGACTAATAGATATATGAGAGTTAGAGTTCTGCTTTTTCTCCCATGTTGAAAAACACATTAAACTAACGCCAATCATAATTCCAAAAAAATGAATCTTTCAAAGCCGACGGTAGAAATTGGCGTATTAAATGTCGATCTAGAACTTTTTAACGGCACGAACTATCTCAACTTCAGAGCGGAGTTAGAATTAAGAGAAAGGATCCGGGTAAACTAGACTGGATTTAATTTGAGCTGGAGGGAGATCGGTGGATCAGAAAGAACCCCTGGAGAAACAGAACGACGGGGAGCTAAAACAATGGCAGTCGCTGGATGTGTTTATTTAAAGGGGAGACAATAGGGCTCTAAGATGAGATCCGGAGCACCTCTGTTAGCCAACGAGATTAGTACCTCATTGTCCCCTGAGGATGGCCGGATGAATTGTTAATGGCCGAATCTGGAGGGCAACGGTTAATTGATAAAACAGACAATTACTTTTATATAAATATCAAACCGGGTGCTCTTACCCGACCTCTATATTTAAACCCCTCTGCTTTGTTTTTTTGTTTTATTAATTAACCGTATTTTAATTTTAAAATAGTTTTAATGTCTTACATATGTATTCCGACCGTTAGAGTATTTATGGGAGAGGTTTATGGGTAAGGAAGAATATGAAATAATGCTCATGGTCTGGGGAAAAAAATCCCCATAAAATCTATGGGTATGTAAAGAAGGCCTGTGATGAATCCTATTTTTATTTATTTTTTTGGCCCCTCCCTCAACCCCTGTGAGTAATTATTTTAATTGATTATAATTTTTCCTGAGGCTTTCTCCTTGGACTGCACAGCATGCATTTTAAGGAGTGCATGCCTTAAAAAACATTGGATTGTAGTTAAAGAAATTATATAATGTAAAAGGGGACTCGGTGATGGGACTCGCCTTGAGGTTACAATAAAGGGACTAAAACTAAACTAACATACTATGCTACTAACTATAACGTTCCTCGGCCGCTTGGTGCCATCGATAGAGGAACGGGGGTGGGGGTGATCGTGTTGAATACAGGCTCATGTGAAGTCGTGTTGTGTTGTTGGGAGTAAAAGACTTTGATGTCATGCGAATGAATTCATCCACCGTAGGTGCTCAAAGTCCTCGTGTAGTTCACTGTTTCTCCGCTGCTCAAATGTAGTGTGTCTGACCACTTTCATGAGTATTCTGTTCTGAAATTGTTGGAGTCGCATCTCTGTCGGTTCAGTCAAATGACTAAAAAACGGTGCACCGTACAGCAGAGCAGGCGTAATCATAATTTTTTTTTTGTTTAAAAACTCTTTTATTCAAAACATTTTCTACAAACAAATGAACAATAACATGAAAAAATTCACAGATTTATGGCTCCTTTTTCAGCATAGCATAACATGCATTTGAAGGAGGTTATAATTACAAAAAGATTTTCGTTTTACAGTTAAAATTACAAAAACAATAGACTGGACTAGGTGATGGAGCTCACCTTTAATCATAATTACGATAGCTCTAATGACTATCAATATTTAGACGCTTTTGTCATTCCGAGAGTCAAAGAAGAATGCTATTGGTAACATTCAAATATCTAACACTGGTCGTAATTTATTTATTAGATCAACATTTCAAGTAACCAATATTACGTATTAAAATCATTCATAAAATAACGTGAAGACAATTATGATCTTTTTGGAAGTTTAGAAAAGCCAAATGAAAACAGAAAAAGAGATATTAAGAGGGATGGGGATAAGTCAGATGAAAAAGTACATATGGGGTGAAGAAGGCAGTTTTGATGTTCTATCTCAAAACTGAGAGTGGAAACGGTGACAATAGCTTTGGCAGGAATTTGGCCCGGAGGGATCGCAGCGTACACTCAGATCCAAGCTGGATTTAGTCAGATCGAGTTCATCAACGGGACACGCCGTCAACGCCTGACGAAGGACTAACGACCCTCCCCGGACGCTCTCTCTCTCTCCTCTTCTCCCTCTCCAACTCTCCAATATACATACAACCACAGTACAGTTTTTAAGTTCGATTAATAAATATGTCTACTTTTTTTAATAATTGTTGTAGGCTCGGGGGGTGTCACCTAACAAGAGTATTACCCACACCATTCGATTGATAGCATTTTTTTTTCTGTACCCACGTAAGGCTAATTAGGCCGATCAGTGAATAAATATAATATTATAAAAACAATACACAATTGGTAGTTAAAATACTATTAATATATTTTTTATTATTATAATTATTTCTATATCAATAGTATGAACAAAGGGTATTCTAATATGTTCAATTTAGCCAATAAAATACATCATTACTTGTAGATAATAGAAACTAGGTCCTTGGAAATATCATAACATACAATCCCTTTTAATTGAAAGCTTTGTTCACCGAGGAGATAAAATAATTTAAAAGGAGTGGGGGTTAATTCTTACGGCTATCTCTGCTTAAAGACAATTTTTATCCTAGCCCTTCATTTGTTGTAAGTTGCTTGAGAAATACCTCATATATATAAGGGTACTGTATATATATATATATATTTTTTTCATAGCCTCTTAAAAAATTACAAAATAATTATTAGATTCTCATTTGAATCTATTTACATATCAGTTTTATACTTGCTGTAGCGTCGCTACATTATATACAAGGTTTATATAGGTTTAAAATAAATATATGTATAGTATAGTATTTATCTTATAGATCCGAGAGCTAATAGTAGTACTTATAAGAATTCATAATGAGTTAGGTATGTTACCACATAAAAATCTTATATTTTATCTAATAGATCGAAAACTTTATGTAACTTCGTGACATTAAAAATCCAATTGCGATTAATATTTATCTCACCCTAGATCATATTTGTTTGACAGGTTTGTACATGTTCTGCCAATTAAAAATCGTGAAATACTAATTTCTATGGTAGTAGTCGATCGATAAGATCGTTTTCCACATATCAAACATCCTGGACTTACACCAATGTCACGAACCGTCTGGGTTACTACATATTGACTGAAATCAGTGGTATTTACCATTCGCTGGGAAGTGGATGCAAGCATAAAAACTCATATGTAACCGTGCATTAGTATTATTAAACAATCCACTGCCTAGCCTATACCGCATTACATATAATAACATTCACTTCAATATTATGACGGGCCACGATGTATGGACTGAATAAGATGGAGTGCCGTTAGGTAAAAAGCACTCCGTCAAACATCTATTAGTTATGGACGGTATGTTTGTGTGAGTGCCATCCAATATACCTGATGGCTTTTATTGACGTCAGTAATATGTGAGTAATATCATTGCCGATATGATATTATGGCGAACAATAAGCGTTATACATGTCGTTTAGGGACAGGTCAGCCCTCTAGCATTAAACAACTGGCAATTTATTCCTGCGAAGAATATCGTAATATCTATTCTCCCTGAATATTGGATGGATATCGTTCTTGTATCAACGGAAATGTGTCTGGTTATCGGAGGTATATATGTACACATTGATTTGTGACGAGAAATGATGATGTCCCCTTCATTTTAATGATATTTTGTTTAAATTTATACTTAGGAGAAGAAAGGTCATTACTGAAAAGGTGGGAGTGAAGATCTCTTTTTCGTGGAGGAAGATTACATCAATAAAGAAGGGATAAAGGAAACTCTTCCAGATTGAAGCTAACTATTTCAAGACGCAATGCTGAAGTACATAGGTAGACAAGGGTTGAAACTACTAGGTCTAATATGGAACCTGAAGAAAGTTCTTAAACACTGTGAGGTTGCTATTATAGTCCCAATATTAAGGAAAGACTACAACAACCACAATGGTATATTGCACTATCAAGTAGTGTAGTTAAAGATCTTGGAAGCAAAATTAAAAACTCTTGTGAGCAGATTGACGAGAAACATTATGGATTTTGAAAGCATGTACCTTCAAGAACTTATTTTCACAATATCATCAATGATGGAGAATAGTGCTGATAAACCAAAAGATTTTCACATATGTTTCGAAGATGAGCATAAAGCTTTCAGGATAGAAAAAAAAATGGTACACTGTGAAAGGAATTAAGGATTATATAGGCTCCTGATATTGACTGTCTTTATAATTAAATAAGGAATATGTTCTGAAGTAAAACAATATATCTGGTAATTTAGAAAAGGCCGTGTATACTTGAAGCCTTTCATGGAGCTAAATTCACGATTGAACGAAGTGGTACAAATAGCACTGATTTGGTGAAACCTCGAAGGTGGCATTTTGAAATCGACCAAAAGAAATTATTACTGGTCAGATATTCACTGTTTGTGTTTGCTCAATTTCAGAGGAAGTTTCGTTTAAGGTGAAAACCAATCCAAGCAACAAAACACGTATGAGAATTAAACCTAAGTCCAACAAATTCATGGACTTAAATCAGTTAATCTTAGTCAGTAAGTAGTTAAATCAGTTCAAGAATTTTAAGTATCTGTGCATACATAAAATGGATAAATCAGAAGATTGTAGCCGCAGGAAGAACGTTCACTTATGTTCGGAAAGACAACCTCAACAGAAAGGGTTTAGTAAATGGACTATAATTACAGTACATATGTCAACTTGCCTACACATCCCCACCACTCATCGGAATCCTGGGCACAAGCTAAATTTAAGTGGTGGAAATGTAGTTAGAAGGGAAAAGAATAAGATTTAGGCTTGAACAACATTAATTGTTCACTGTCAATTAAGATCAATTTATGAGGAGCTATGTAAATAAATATTTATAAATAAAAAAGTTAAAAATTAAAAATATGTACTCAGGAATACAATGTCATATGTCATTATAGTGAATTTTCGTGACATTTTAGACATATGACGTCCTGAAACTCAATATATGAAGGATTGGTGAACATCGCAATTTAAGTGGGGGTTAAAGGTGTACTTACACAGAAACTATCAGTTTTAATATAAACATTTTAAAGTCAATTTTGTTATAATTTATCTCCAGGCTCTCAAGTATCAGCGTTTTAAAGTTGTTTCCTCTTTTATGTAAGATTTTCGTTTTACATTGGTTCCTGTGGCTAAATTTTCAATGGCCAAATGCTTACCATATTCCGAAGATTTCTTGGCATGTGCTTTTTTTTATATGTATTAACCTTTCTCCAGCTGTGGTCAGTATAGCTACACGCCTTGCACCTCAACCTGCCAATCCACTCCTACCCAAGGAGTGGTTAGAGGTCAAAGGTTGTCTAAGATCTCTCAATTTACTCACACGAACAATTGGTGGCATTTCAACCTACATTGCACCACATCTTACGGTATAAGATCTCAATTAAATAAAAAGAAGAATAGATACAATAGAAAAAACTGCCATCAAGATATTTACTCGACTTCATACTGGCGGAGGAACTCTATTTCAGGATGTTCTGTCATCTACTCCATATGCCCGAGGATAAAATTGACAAGACGTTCAAGAAAAGAGAATAAGGGAGATGACCCCTGAGAGACAACCTGGGAAGAAGATGTGCTGGATAGAGGCATTCCAGAAGAGACAACTGGATTGGTGAAGAGGAGTTGACACAGGGAAGACGCTTATAGTTCAGTCTTCTAAGTGCTGTATGCAGTTTATAATATGACGATTGTAGTGACTATGCTATAGTACATTTATGGAACTAAACTGATCCGTGCTTCCTATTTGGTTTAGGTTGGGTCAAGTGTTTTTAATTATTTTTTTAATTTTTCATAGCTCTCAATTTGAAAAATAAAGGAATGGGGAAAAATAAATTGGAAATTATTGGAATCAAGGGAACCTTTTTCTAGGAGGGACCTATTTGAAGGCTGGGTGCAGGAATTACATAGTGTGGGAGACCACGGCTCTACTCGGCACTACTGTTCTCGGCACAGTGGTGAGAGTCCACAGGAGGCAAACAAAGTGTTTTTAATCATTTATGCATCCTTTAATAAATAAACAGTACCCTCCGTCAAAAGGTTACCCAGAGAGGTAGCTGACAAAAACCACTTGCTTTCCAAAGAATTAATAAAGCACCAATAAGCTACCCTAAGCGTCAAAGATACAAACTGGTGCTAACGCCCCCAATCCGACAGAGGGGGCGGATTTGCAGAAGCACCCCCATGGGAGAATGGGAGGGTGGCTGGTGCGCAGGCCGTAATGACGGGGGCACCGACATAGCCCCACCGGCCATCAGCGCCTGTGGCTTACGTCCTTATCGGCTATCGCAGGCGGTAATTGGACCTGCTCCCGGATGTTGTTGTGTACATCCGATCAGGGGTACGGGTGCGTAGTGTACGGTAAGCCTCCTCATAGCTTCGGTCCAGTGTAACATCTGATCAGACCTCTGATTAACTAGTTGATCCTTGGGCCGGTTAGATTGCCATTTATGTTTCAATCACCCTGCATACTTCCTCTTGTGATGAATAGGTCGCATTCCCTGCGGTTTCGGAGGATTCTCGGGCGTTGTACCAATGGTAAATACTGTATGAATGATATGATGAATTAAAATATGGTACCACAATTATCCATTGTATGAAATTGCAATCTACCTTTATATGGCAATGAATAATTGATCCGATTCAGACATTATTTACAATACAGACATATATATTTGGTCCGGGATCGAAAGAATTCACTCCCAGGATTGCCAGTCAACTTCACGGCTACGGAGAAGGAGGAAAGGATCGGGGAGGCACTTAGCTATTGCTCCTGTATCATTGCTCGACGAACAGCAGGGGAAGCTGCAGGTGAGAGCAAGAGCTGAGTATGTTCAGAACATGAGAGGAGGAAACTTTGTCTATTAAACATAAGAATTAATAATGTTTATCTGATGTACTGTAGGATTTAATAATGGTGCCGAGAATAGTAATTTTCTAATCATTTCGATGATTAGTATTGCAAATTGGAATACACGATTTACTTAATTACCGGAAACTTACGTTACAAAATATAGCACAGTTATTTGACTCCAATTTAGACAACAAATATTATTTAATATACATTTTTATATCATGATTTTTTTTTAGAGAATTTTCGGTTAATCCTAACAATCCTCGGATACGCGATGGTATGGGGAAATATAATACCTATTCGTAATCCGACCATAGAAAACGAAGCCTTTGTTATGTGTATAGTGGATTCTTCAAGCACGCTTTCCTTGAAATGCCCCGGGAAACAGCAGAAAATTCACATCTGCATTTTCATCAAAACAAAAACGTGTAGCATTTTGATTGAGTATCTGGTGATCTAATCTTCAAATAACTAATTTGAACTTACTAAAAAAAAAGACTTTATTCTTTATTTATAAATATTGACATTCTTGCTCAATCGCTTTGTGTTTGTAGTTGTGGACCACATTTCACAGTATCCATAATTTATTTGATAAAATGTCAAATCAGCTGACATTTTTTAAAATTGTTGCTTCACTACCTTGTTTTTGCACTAAGTTATTCAGGTAACTTGCTATAATTTGTCTCTAGTAGACTTTTCACAACTTTGGCATAATGTTTGTATTGAACGCTTGCAAAAATCATTTGATCGTTCATACATTTAATAGTAGATAATCTTTTAATGTCTGGTTACTTTCCACCCTGAGATGTAATGTAGTTGTAACTTAATGTATTTTTCCATTAAAATTATGTCGCTCTGTAATTGAATTACATTTAATCGGAAGCATCAATTCGTCTCAAAAATCGACAATATTTTTAGTACGTGGAAAGTAAATGCTTCTTTTATATGTTTTATAAATTGTTCATGAGAAGAACAATACACGTTGATGAAGGTTTTTAATTTACTAACCTGAATTATTTATTTGTTTATATCAATAACATTAACAGATATCTGTTCCCTAAATAGAAATGAACTATTTTTATAAATAAATTGGCCTACAGGAAGAAAAAATAGTTAATAAAGTATGAAAATACTTTTAATAATAAATCATTCAATATAAGTAGCCACAATTGCCCATTTACCACTTTTCGCGCATTATTTCTTAAATATTGATAGATATCGGCTAGGTCGGATTTCACACGAGTGAGGTCCTAAACCTTTTCTGATGCCCCTTTTAGAAATATTTACAAAGACTAAATAAACATTTTTATTGTGTGGAAGATTTGCAATTAATATTTAGGAAAGTGTTATAAATATTTATGTGACCATTTTTTAAAATTTATAGCATTAAATTATGCTATTTGGTTTCAATGCATTTCGAAAAGTTATTAGTTATCCTATATTTTCGTATTCCAGAAATTTATCAATTAAATCTAGTATGCTGTAGATTGCATGTTAATGAAACAGATGTTTAATTATGAACAAGCTAACTAATTAACAAAAAAAATGTTTGTAGCTTGTAATCTTCATTTAAGCGTTATATATTAATATTTATGGGTGGAGTAATATGTTGCCGTTTAATTTTTAATAAAACATTTAATAAATTTTTATTTCCTCAAAAAATGATAGGGATGCAATAATATATTCTTAGATCCAAAGGGCGAAAATTGCTGGTCTATTTACCTGCACGGGTAAATTCGTATGAAATGTTTCAATTTTTTTTATAATAATGAATTGTGTAATATTATTTGTTACTGTTTTTTTTCTTTCATAGCCCCTTTAAATTTACAGTTAATTATATATAATTATAGATCCTTAGGCGAATCCATTTACAAATTATTTTTGTGTTTCCTGTAGCATCGCTACATTATATACAGGTTTTGTTATTTTATGAAAATTATATAATGAATAAACAAGTATAATGATATAAATTATACGTGACTGGACTAAACTGACTAATAAAGGTGATGGGGCTCACCTTTAATATTCAAATACACCCTCGATTACTAAGTATTTTGTTTAAAAGATAAAATATACCTATGAGAAAAACCGGAGTCCTTATCTAAAATAACTTCTCCCGTGTTTTTAAGATTTCTCAACTCACTGATCAGAACCAATATAAACCCATAAAAGATACTAGCTCAAGATTAAATTTGAAGATATTTTGGAAAATAATGTTATTGGTGATCACAATAAAAATCGCGTATTTAATACGTCCCAAGACTATAAGTTGTAATAATGATTTTTAGTGATCGATGAATTAAATTAAGTATTTTGGAGTGTTTTTTTTTTAATTCATAGCCATTTAAAAATGGATTGCCTAGCCTGAAAAGAGAAGTTCTACTTTCATTTAGTTTCTTCTTCCGCTGTCTGTCGTTATTTCTGTACAATAGTGGTCGTAAAAGTAATACAATAAAACAGGTTGGACCCGTTTCACTAAATTTCCCACGCCCAGAACCAAGCTATTTAATAAAGTTGTGATTTTTTCCTGATGGTTAAGGAGACATTGCACAAAAGAAAATTAAATGGCTTGCTAAAAATTGAATGTCCCAACCAGGTTATTTTTATATTAATATTTTAGCTATTTGATTTTTTTTATTTGATGAAAAAGCTGAAATGAGTTAAATTAAATAATTAATAATAAAGGCAGTAGTTTCACGATACACCCCACCCGCCACCTTAAAATTTTTAATATTTTCATTTCATCATCATTTGTATTTTTTATATGTTTCAAAAAATACAATTTTATTCGTAATTGATCATAATATAAAATATTGGCATGGCGTTAAATCAGCCAGTAACAATAATAATAAACAAATATGACACGAAATTGTGATATTAAAAATGTGTTTTTCTTTATGAAGTTTGGAATACGTACTGTTCTGCTGTAGACCAAGCTCTCGGCACTGAAACCCGAAGCACACCGTCCAGCTGACGAGACAGTTGTAGTTGCGGGACCCGGCAGAGGGGGCGTGGCCAGTGGCGCATGTGTGGGTGGGAGGACCAATGGGAAGGCGGCTAGCTGCCACGCCCACCGACCGCCGACCGCCAGATACATCCGAGGCTTACAGTCCGGCCGTGGCCGAGTTAAGAAAGCAAATGATGGTATTTATTAATACCGACCCCATTTCAAAGGGAGGTGACAGTGTTTACTCAGCAGTTGGTTATTGTACAGTTGCTTTGTTATGCTCATTGATTCCCCTGTCCGTTGGGTTTTTGTAATTTCTAATGTTAAAACGGTTAGTAACCGCTTGAGCCAAGGATCCAATAGCCTCTTAATTTTGTTTTATTATTGAAATTATTTTTTTTGTACTATTGAAAATACTTTTTACACATAATTTTTTTTTATTTGGATTCTTAACCAAGCCGTAATCGTAACACTTTTTTTAAAGTCGCCCCGTATCTATTCTCACAATTTATAATTCTGACGGATAGATTCAAAAATGTCTCAGACACTTAACGAACTATTACCTTGGAACTCCCCACAAGACTTAAAAGGAGCCACCACAAACTACTACACGATTTACTTAACAGTCACTCAAAAGAACCAATAACAGCATAGTTGAAGACAGACACTGTTAAGTTGTGAATTAATTAATAAATAGAAGACAAAAATTGAAAGTCACAGAACCACAGGATTCTATCGGGTGCAACTTTCTTAAAAACCTATTACAGGACAAAAATGTGATATGTGTAATTCGCCATATGGATATAATGTCTTAGATAATAGAAATAACAAACATAAGTTGACTATATGTGCAGGTAAATATAAAAATTGTAACGTGTCTTTTTCGGTGACCGTCAAGAGGGGTTTGACCGACGAGTTGACGGACCAGCAATAATCCTTTGCTCACTAAGGAATTTACGGGATTCTAGCAAAGTAGAAGATAAAACAGGTCAGTCGGTCAAAAATGAGGAAGGTGTGAAGTTTCACTAACTTGCATGGTTAGAAAGTGTGTAAAAAGAACCTTTTTTTATTGAGATCAAAGAAAAGACCACTCCTTTAGGTGAAGCCAAAAAGACATGTCGCGGACCGATTTGTATCTGTAGGAGATGGGATAGAGAGGAGAGCTCACATTTTGGGTAAAATTCAAAAAAAATTAATAAAGAAAAGAAATTGAAACTTAATACTAATATATACAAATTTAATCTAAAATAGGGCATGCCAAAAATCTTAAAGATAAAATAAAGTAATATAAAGGTAGCATAACAGAAAGATAAAGGGAGATCTGTACAAAGCAAAGATACTCAACTGCCTTGTTGATATTTCTATGGTGAGCTACTGTGTTCTCAAGTGCTATTACTGTTAATATTTACCATCTAAACTACTGAAAACAAACCTACAGTAGCTGTACATCTTAGTCTTAGATATGGAATGTCATTTCACGAAGTAAAACTTGGCCATTATGACATTTCCTAGCAATGCTACCAATCTTGATAACAATTTTTAAGATGGATATGAATTATGCAATGAAAATATACCTTTTTATTTGCAATGAGTTATTGATTTACCAACTGAAATATAACAGTTTACTTCCGCCCAACATGATAGAACCGCTAGTCAAATTTTGAGTTTGAAAAAATCAACTCTATACGGTGAATGAAATAGATTTATAAATTTCGGATATGATACAACATTGGGATAATTAGAACAGTTCATAACTGCTAGCAACACCAAGAGCAATTAATTAGTACCTCGATTATATTTTTAAACACGGATGTCAAATGTATGGAACTAATCTGTAGTAATTAATAACAAGCTGGAATCAGCATTACCAATTACCTATTACCAAATTGCCTACCACGCTCTCATTTCAATGCAGCACATGTTGCTTGCCTAAATACTTATATCAATGAATTCACCATACTTTCCTACGATCAACTTAATCTACTTCAAATCAACTGCCAGGAAATAATAGATTAACTTAGTGTTAATGAAATGAGATAACAGGAGGCCACTCCAGAATAATATATCACGACCTGAACTTGATTATTACATCGCACTCACTATAAGGAATTTATCTGGGTAGCAATAATATTTAAAATAAAAACAAAACGGGAAATTAAGATAATGGATGTAATTGAATTGAAACTCATTTAAAATAATATCACATTAAAAAACAGAAATATATTCATACATGCTAAAATGCACGTACATTTAACAAAATGACAGCAATGGCATAATTATTGTAGACAATTCACAGTCCAGAAATGTATTCACTCACTGAAATATATCATCTGAAATCACTATCTTTATCAATGAAAAATTATAAGCAAAGCTAAGGACAATTTACTTTTATAGAGCGATTGAAGTTGACAATTAGACACAAAAAAAATTACTCTATTTCATATATACAAGATGGTTAAGTGATATAATTTCATTGGAAAATTTCTCTGAATGACAGCTGGGAATGAGGTACATTATATTTTACATAGGAGGTGCATCTTGTATACTTAATGAATCATTACTCACATTTCATCCCACGCACTCCATTCCACATCCTGTCCTTCAGTACAAGCATAAAAAGTTTTATCAGCATGGAGATCAAGGCTATCCATTTTCAAAACTTTTACAGGAGAAAAAAAATATAAAACAATATGGGTAAATGGTTTTGGAAAGAACCGAAGTCCATGATTGTTTTTGTTATGTGTGTAACCCACCCCATCGATACAATAAAGAAAATAATAGAATTAACAATTATAAATCATAAGGAGTATAAAGGGTTGGTAAGATGTAAGGGTTCCTTGTCGACGGCCATAAGAGAAGGGTTTGACAGACAAGCAATAACCCTCCGTTCACCTAGGAACAGAAGAACAGCAGATCGAAAGCGGGTGGTAGTGGAAGATGACTAAGCAAATATCAGGAAAGTATGAGAGTCATAAACACGCTAGGATAAATGGGTCTGAGAATTGAATTTCTTCAACTCCCTTGGTCAAAGGTGCTGTGAAAAAATAACCTTTTCGATCAGGGCAATGAGTACAGATCAAACCAGAGAGCAAATACCGCTCGCTTGGGCGAGATGAAATCATCACTTTGTTGGGTGATAATCTTCCCTGAGAAAAAGGGGAGGCAAGAGGATGCTCCCTCTCACTTTTTGCCGGGAGGAGGCCGAGGTTTCTGGACCGAGGCACAGGGAGGAAGACTGGAATCTTTGAAAACTATTAAAACGTCTAATTTCAATTGTTGGAGCGTGAGGGACTTCCCAAGACTCCGCTTCCTCTTTCGCATGTAAGAGGGGTGACAACCATATGGATTTGGGAGGTCTCTGAGCTGTTTGTAAATACTGTATGAGTGAGTGAATGAAGAATTGTAAACATGCTATGAATGAGAACATTGAACACAATTACTTATTGCCCAATAAAAGGCAGATTGTAATTTCATCTCAATAAAGATTTGATTTTCTGTTTGCTTTGCAATTAAAACAATGGCAATTTATTTCAAGTATCCACCTATAAAAACGAGGAAGGGGTAGGAAGGGGTAGGAACATGCCACCGTCTGTTACCTTGTTGACATTCTATGTCTTAAGGAAATCTTAATGGATCCATATCCTTTCGGAATGTACAGGAGGGTCGTGTTAACCAAGGTTAGTACTTACTTCGTTTTATAATTTTTCAAACTGCTACCCAAATATATGGTTTGAAATCGTTGTCATAAACAATAAATAAGTTAGCTACTTAAGCATTAACTTCAACTTAAAATTATTAATGATCGTGCGATAGGTCATGACAACTCATACACCTTTATAAAACATTAAAAGAGTTTTTTATATTTATTTTTTGTTTGATAGAAAATTCGGAGCGTTTCCAGGCTACAGCCCGGCGCACAGACACCATACCGCAAAGCTCAAGAACTAATCCCCTTTTTTGATTTTTTTTTTTGCATAACCCACCCTGTCAGCCCTATCTGGTAGTTCTACCCCTATTCTGCATGTGGTAGATATATGTACGATGAAATGAAAAAATAATTAAAAGTATTTCGTAGTGACAATTAACAAAAATAAAATCATAATGATACAGCTGCATTATTTTATATGCGGTCATAACGCACTATTAATATTACTATCTGAATTCATTTGAAAAATGACTGTCTGAATTACCATGAGCATTTAGTATCTAATAGATGTGGCATAAGTTTTAATAAAAGCGTTTTTCCAGCCTGGAAGCTATAGTACAATAATACATTCCAATTATCGAATTGGTCTGTCGTAAAATAAAATTACAAAACTTTCTGCCTGCATGTGGTTACTGCATCTTAATCAAAATGAATTCTGTCTTTCTATTATATAAATAGACACCAATACATAAATCCTCCATTGTGTGCTACAACAACGCATGCCTGAATCATTGCCTAAAATGTATCATGAGAATTAAAAAAGAAGAAGGACTGCGAGATATCATGTGAGTTCGTGACTCAATCAAAATAACGTGTTTTTTTCAAATAATAAATGGATTTCGGATATTAGTTTTATAAAATATTGATTACTATTATTAAATTATAATTCAGTTAAATAAATATTGATGAAATACTCGATATTTTTATGAACGAATTTCAAAGATATTGAATACTTTCTGTATATTCCGAAACACACAAATGAGCCCGTTCCTACATGTCGTTGGGGAATATCATGGAAAAGCTGATAGCGTCTAGTATAAAGAATGAGTGGAAAGACGGAGCTTCATCCAGTAAGTATAGTTGCAAGCACAAAAATGTCTACGAATATGGAAAACATTGTTATAAAATCTAGAGCTAGATATATCCTTCATATATTCTTTGATATAGCGGGAGCATTTGACAATATATGGTTTTCAACGATTCTGGAATCTTATAACCTATGACCATCCCACGATGGTCCCTTCAACATACCTGGAGCTAAATGATGAAAAAACGCAGCCATGTTGGTAAAACTATTGAAATTATGCCACACGTGGCCTCCAAGGACTCAACTCGTGATCCAAGACTCCGTTATGTATTTGACAGTATCCATCAAAGAGCGGATTATCTTCGGCCTTTAAGCGTTACATTTGCGAGATACAGTGCAATACCACATTGTCAGACTAAGGGCAATATATAGTACCTGTCCGGTCGTAGCCCGGGCACGAGGGGGGTGCCTAGTTACCCTAGCCTTAGTGACGAAGTGAGGGTTAATTAGGCTATGTCCTGGACAATTGCTTCATGACGGGTCTTACTATAAGACTCCATATTTGATAGGTATGTGCCCCGACAATGCACTATGTTCAGGAGAAGAGGTATAGGGTAGGTAGTGTAGGTAGTTTATGTGGTCTTGGAATGACCACGAATTCACACTCGGTATCTGAGAGTAGGCGAAAACCGTCCGGATCCCAAAGGTGTGTGTTAACCGGAGAGAAGCAGACTGAATTGCCGTGGGAGACACCACTAGGTAAAGTTTGTAGGGCCACGGCAACCATTGTCCACGAGGGAGAGGTCTCTCCCAAGGAGGTGTTTGTTTTAGCGAGAAGAAGGCAGAGAATCTCACTAGGAGAGTGTGGGGTCTGACAGCGCCGGACTAAAACATAGCGAGGTTACGAAGAGAGATCCATAGGTTTTCATAAATGAGAAGGCCAAATCTTGAAACATCAGTGCAGCTGCAGGTACCAGTCAGGGAGCCATTGCTAGAACGATTTACAGGCCAAAACCTGGCCCTATTTATAGTCAGTAGTGGGTGTCAGTAGCCAATCATCTGGGGTGTTATTCTGACCAACCATACCGCAAGGTTGCGGGGACGCTTTGAGCTAGGCAGTGACCCACCGAGGCCTGAGTCGCTTGCTACCTGATTTTCCCTTCTAGGGCCTCTGACTAGTTTTGTGAAGCTGCGTCTTTTTATTGTTATGATATTTACAGCGGTATGACTTATGGTTTGATGATGATATTTACATTTGTTTAAATTAATTTACAACATATTATAACCAATTTACAATAGAGTATAGGGTGATTTATCTTATGTAGTTAGCGGTCGCTACAGTACCTTACACTATAATTCTGGGGAATCAGCGATAAAAACAGGTTTGTCCTGTAAAGACCTTTATTTCTGTCCTAGTTATCAATTATTGATGGTGTCATTTACCTCCACAGCACCAGCCTGGGCTGGGGAAAGCTTACCATGAAATTATCGGTACAGCCAAAAATGCGGGCATAGGCTCGCCAAGTGATTGGGGGTCAGCTCTCTATTGACCAGAGGAGACTTCAGGTGCCGGGTTCCGAGAGCGTGGGAAAAGGTTTTTGTTTTGGTTTTTTTTATTTCAAAACCCCTTTTATTTTACACATTTTTACAAACAGATGAACAAAATTCAATGAACAAGATTTTACAATTTTCTCCTCGTACTGCATACGCATATGCATTTGAAGGAGGTAAGGTATACAAATACAAATTTCTTTTTGAAGTTAAAACGTCTATAAACAATATACAGGAGTAGGTGATGGGGCTCACCTTCGGTTTAGAATGTGGGAAACTTACAAACTAAACATAGGAAAAGGCTCCGAATCTGGGCCTTATAAGGGCAGATCAGAGGCTGGGCTGCACCTGCCGCGCCCCCTTGTGGACTTCAGCTGTGTGTGCGCTAGTTTTCCCCACTCTTAATTGACACCTACGTTTTTTATTATTAAAATATGGAAACGTAGTTGGGTATTTTCTGGTCCGAGAAGAGGGGAACTTCTATTTATTCGTGGTGTAGAAGTTTATTTCACATTTATCGAGTTTTGCAAGGTTTTAAAAGCCTTATAGATATCTATTAAAATTGTACAGTTATTTGGAATCCTTTTTTAAACTTTGGATATAAACATAATATATAAATAGAGGGTCCTTGATGGAGTAGCGACACATGTCCCACATCGCAATCTAAGGCTTTCCTGTGCTTCTTGAGCTAGCTGGTAAAGGCCAGCTAAAGTGAATGAAATGGAACTCGCTGGTTGTCATGGGGCAACTCAAAGGTACAGCGGAGGCAGATAACAAACCTTTTGATTAGGTATTATTTACTATTTATTCATTTTTTTAAATTCCTATCATATAAATATCACTTTTCGATTACTTGTGTGATGACATCTCTTGGATATAACCTGCCAACACTGATATAGCCAACTATTGGTGATGTGCGAGAAACAGTTATAAAAACCTGACATTGAAATCATGTTTGCAACTCACTTTTTCAGAGCCACAACGGTTCTTGTTATAGCTCATACTTGTATATTTTTTTGTTTAGAAAGGAGAATGCTTGATTGAAAAAAAGTACAGCCACATGGATTATAACATCCTTATTCATCGTACTATAAAACTTTTTTGTAAGCAGATTTATTCCATATATGCAAATAATTAAATTGAAGGTCGTATATTGTTTAATAGAAAAACCATTCTTACTATTAATTTAGGAACAGCAATGCTTCAAAGTCCTGACCTCTTTGGAAAATCCTGGTAGGTTATTCTTGTGTTTGTTTATCCTTGTGTTTATAAAAGTCAGATTTGTTGACAACGATTTTGGTGCTTTTCAGATAGTGGCTATTGTAAACTATAATTTTTTTTAAAGGTAACGTAAACTTTTTTTAAAACAATGCTCTTTTAAACTAACGGTATGAAAAGAGATTCAAGTGCAGTGCAGGGGGGTGAAAGTAGTAAAAAGAGGAGAAGAAGCCTCAGCCCAGATTCTGATTCTGAAGAAGATGTAAGCAAGAAACAGATAAAAATTAAAAAAGATAAAGGAAACCTCTCCTCATCAAACAGCAATAGTGACTCTGATCACAAAAAGAAGAAATCAAAGAAAAAAAAGAAACATAAAAAGTGTGATAAAGAGAAGAAATTAAAGAAGAAGAAAAAGAAGTCTGATAAAATCGGTCCACATGTTCCTAAAGAATTAATGGAAAAAAGTAAAAAGATGGCTCCAATGACAAAAGAAGAATGGGAAAAGAAACAAAGTATAATAAAAAGGGTTTATGATTCAGAGACAGGTCGGCACAGACTAATCAAAGGTAGTGGTGAGGTTCTTGAAGAAATTGTATCGAAAGATATGCATAAGCAGATTAACAAGCAAGCTACAGTAGGTGATGGGAACTTTTTTCAAGCAAAGCTGTCTAGTAAAAACCCTTGAATATAGTTATGCCAAAGCTTTAGTGATTGTGTGTGAGAGTGTAAATGTTAGCTAGTGATATTAAACTATCTTTTAGTGCTTTAAGTCAATCCATATATTGTTATAAGTCCTTATTTATCAGCTTATAACTTGTTCTGATTTCTACAAGTAGTGTATGTAGTTTTTGAATTTGACAATGCTGGATTGTAGAAATGTGACATTGACTGAATGTTACCTTTATCGTTTTAGGTAAAAAAGAAAAACTTAAATGTTAACGGAATATTTCATTTATGATGGAAGATCTATACTATTTAATGTTCCTTGTGTGAAGAGAAATTTTGTTTTTTTAGTACATTATGTCAGTGAAGTTTTTACATCATTTATTTACAACTGGCTTAGAAATTATTCTTCATATTTCAACAAATTTAGAAGTTTTGTATCACGTTTATTGTATGTACATATTTTAGACTTACATACCTTAGCAGTGTACTTACATTAGTATTACATTGTATTTATAGTTAAGAATGAATAAAAACATTATATCAAAATTATCTTATTGACTTTTGATGAATGCTACATTGTATTTGATTGTTATATTATATGCTTGCACGTCACTTATTGACCAACAGGCCCCAAAACCCGTAATTCCTTGTAATATAACTGTTTGATTTATTATATTGTGAAAAGCATTAGTATTTCAACGTTAATAATAATATAAATCCATTGGTGTCTCTACCCTTTTCTTAAGGGCTACAGCTTTGAATTGAATTCTCTTTTTGAGATCTTTTAATCGTCTAAAAAGCAATCCTCTTAAAGTAAATCCTTTGCATGAAATGTTTGTATATTTGGTGTTAATGACCTCATGTACTACAAAATTCAGCAGGTTAACACTACTCCTTTTCTGCTGAGTTTTTCCCCCCCAAAAAATGAACTGTTTTGCTCAGGTGTGTGTTTTCTACTCTGGTAACCATGGTTACAAGGCAATATCCTGGTGGTTTGAATATATGAAGACTGTCAAGAAAAGTGAAAAAGTACTTTTATAATAGTCTTTAAAATTAATTAAAATGATCATTAAGCCAACTCATGAGGTGATTATGTACTTATTAGGCAATTTTTTTTACATTACTATGAGACTTTCTTAAGACATTCTAAAGAATATTTGATAATTTTAGTTAAGTTCTGAAACCAGAAATGACAGTGATAGTGAACGGTACTTTATTGAAAACCTGAAAATATGTTGTTTTTCTTGAAAAATTATTTTCAAATTGAGAGGTGTAGGTGGAGAATCAACACCGTTGATGCCATGACCCCATAAAATAAAAATATCAATTAGATGCCTACAATCATATATATGAGCTACTCATAAGTTGTTTAAAGTAATTATTAGTTAGCTGTGAGTTTAGAAATGAGTTGGAGTGTTTGATGGATATCAGTTTGTGTTGATTGAAAAGAGAAGTTAAGTTTGTCCACTAATAAGTTTCATGAAAAGATCATTTCTTTTTCATCAACACAAGCCTATCTTCCAACTAACATTTCAACTTGTTAAAAATAATCTTAGAAAAATCTTTAACGCTCAGTTAAATGCAAGATCAACCACAAAAATCTTGTGAACTCGAGGCTCGAGTATTTTTTCTCTTCTCAAGTATGTGCACATCTAGTGATCAATAATTTCTTATAACATGAAAGTGTATAAGTGGTTGTGTATATTTCTATAAAACTAACAACTAAAAAATATTTTTATTTTCTATTGTGTATTTCAAAGAGTGTAATTACAATATTAAAGCAGTATGGAGAAAATATGAAGACTTATTTTAGAACAATTATTTAAATCTGGTCTAAACCAGTAGTCCTTTACACTGTGTGACTTTTTTGAGAGCCTAATGGAGGGTTAAATGTAGAAAAAATGAGATCTTGAAATAAATGTCAGTAAGATTTATTTTTACTAAATATAGACTGCTGATATATACTTCTACATAACTCACTTGTATAGTATAATATAACTCACCTTAGGATAGAAAACTGTTATTCACTCATCTCATTTACAATAAATTTAAAAGTAACAATAGATTGTTGTTTCCATATTTAAAACAAGACCATAATATACACTCACACTGAGCAAATCAAGACCTATTCTGTAAGCAGTTTTATGCCCAAAATCATCTCGATCTATTCTACTACCTTTAATTAAACTATTGAAGTTAGATCAAGAACACCCACAAAGATTAAGGCTCTGCTCACATATTATAATCCTTTACCAAGGGTCTAGGGGATTGAGTTTGAAGGAATGCTCCCAGAAGTACAGGACCCTTTCTTGAGAAGATATTCTGTGCTAAAAGCTATAATATTACAAGTAGAAGGTATAATATTACAAATAGAAGGTGAGCCTCATCACCTAGTGTGAATATAAGACTGAGTACTTTTAACATCAAAATTTATTGTATTATGCACTCCTCCAAATGCATTTAAATGCAGGAAGAGGAGAAATTTGTAAGTTGGATTATTTTATTGTATATTTTATCGCTTGTATTATTTGTTTGAGGATTTGAAATAAAAAATAATATTACAAAATGAATGAATCTGAATCATTAACAATTATACATACATCTAATAAATATCAACAAACTTTAATGAAATGAATATAACTTACGTAGATAAATTAATTTTACAAATCATGTATGTTTATATCTACAATGGGAAACTACAGAAACATCTCCATGGCACACAGCAGACTCAAAACATTTCTGATTAAATTGAATACCATGTCTATTAATCGAAATGAAAATTGGTTTAATTTACTACTAGACTAGCAGATTTCTTTTCTGGACATGCCCGTTAAAACACTATAAAGAGGAACAAATTCAATAAATTTCCCTTTAAGTCCATTTTGACCAAAATTAATAAAAATGGGCGATTGCTGAAAATGATATTGGTTGTTTCATTTTTGTGTAAGTTGATTTCTATTAAGCTTCCCCCCCCCTTTATATACTTCCTATCAGTCCAGGAAAGAGGGGAACCTCCACCTTTTAGCTACTTACATTTGAATGAAACAAATTCATTGTCCGTTTGAATATAGAACCTTCATATCACAAATTTATGAATCAACAAACAATGATCTATTCATTTATCTTGATGTCCTCATGAAAGGCTTCCCAAATTAATAGTTACCATACTGATCCATTCTTTGCACTTCTGATTCTTGTAAGCTCTGTACATGACAATTACTTCATTAAGTTCTGGTACACTATTTTTCCATTTTTAGGGTTTAACTTGTTTCTCTGTACCAGAAACCCTCATCTTCTCATTCATCCAATAATGACAACAATGTAATAATTCTCATATAAAAAAGTGAGGGTGGTCAGTTACAAAATAAATAGTGATTTAGAAATACAAAGTTGAGGGGCTACAATTTGTCATAAATTTACCAAAATTGACCCATAGGTAGGTAACAACTAGGCAGAGTCCTCCAGTTCAAATCTTGTAATACTATATCCAGCCCTTCCAGCCTGTATTTCCCTTCTCAGAAATCTGCTTCCTTTAACCTTTCTTTTCTTATCCCTGCCACTAACTAATTAATGATTCCCTTGATTTTTTTTTCATCTTTACTCAATTATGTTTTTGTTACCATATCTGCTGTTGGTTCTTTGTAGTCATCTCATGCGTACATAGACTCTTTATTAGTTACAAGGTTATCAAATCTGTGTAACGTTATATATTTTTATCTTTTGTTTTCCCAGCTATTCCTATTTTGTTCCTCCTAGATATTCTTAAGCCGGATTTCGACAGTGTGAGTTTTCCTCGCAAATTTCAATAGCAAGTATCCCTCAGTGCGAGTTAGGCACAAAACATTCCAAGAATGTGATTCGTGAGTCAACGTGAATCAAGGGTGAGCGCCCCAGTTGTTATGAGGCATTCATGGAGAGAGTGACTCCAATAACACTTGTTACTCAGCATCTTAAAGCATTAGCAATTATCTGTGTTTGCAGCTACAAACAAAATCGAGAAGGGGCTTGTGGTTGTTGTAACACCACTTGTGGGTCAAGGAAATTTTTTTTTACAATGCCATTTGTATTGTCAACACAGTGATCCAGGACATGACAGTCAATAATATTGACGAAACAATAAAATTTTTTATGAGAATAACTGTAAGATTTTGAGTATTATATAAATACATAAAAAAAAGGTTAATGTCAGTTAAAAAGGATAATTAAGGAGTCGTAGTTTATAGTAAAAAAAAATGTAAACAATTCCAAATAGTAAAAGAAACGAATTAGATAGCCAAGTCAAAATTCACAATGTACAATATTAAAATAAAAAGTAACAACGAATAGAGTCGCTCTTGTCCATTCTCAATCCACACAAAGCGAGTATTTGGTGTGAATCACTTTTGATACAGGTAGTTTACTAACTAGTGTGCAGAGAGGGTGAGGAAGCCTATCAAATCAAGTTGAGGAGTTAGGAAATGGTCTAGTAAATGCGAATTTTGATTCGAGAACCTGCCTCGTGAGAAAAACTCGCACTGTCTAAATCTTTCTTAGGTACAATGCCTTAGAATTAAGTGTTTTATTTTTAGTTGTCAGCACTTTAATAGTTTATTTTGGGGCCTTCTAGGATTCATTAGAAGAAACACCCAGAAACATCAAAAATTTTATGGCCTAGTATCAAGATAAAAAGTTTTGTTGAACTTGTTAACAGATGATGTGGTATCTTCCCCTTTGTGAGAATAATTATGTCTTGGTATCATTTTAAGTGATCAAATAAGACCATAATTTGCAAATTGCACAAATACTTATGGTTTCTTAAGCAGACAAATTATATTTTTGATTAATAATGTGCATTTAAATAAGAATATTTCTCAGCTAATAAGTTTTGTGTATCTGAGAATGCCAAGAAAATGTGGGATCGATAAAAGTAAAATAAATGAGAAGTAAATGTTTAATAATGTAAAAACAAATCATTATATTTACCAATTTATATTGTTCAGTAAGTATTAGAATTTTAAGATGTGCTAGCTACAAGGTATACACATTACGTTTATAAATATGAGAATATAATTTTCTTACAAAATGTAAAAATTATTCTTGAAATGCTTCATACATTTCACTTG
Organism: Acanthosoma haemorrhoidale; assembly: GCA_930367205.1. NCBI lineage: Eukaryota > Metazoa > Arthropoda > Insecta > Hemiptera > Acanthosomatidae > Acanthosoma > Acanthosoma haemorrhoidale. The sequence continues at coordinate 72,358,800 of OV884015.1, read as the reverse complement.
ATTAAGTACAAACATATTTTTTATAGGGCTCAATCAAATTCTTTTAGGAATTTGCTTAGTCGTTTTCCAATTCGTCTGGGATAGGTATTAGTCTTAATCCTGAAATCAGTGCTGTCATGTATAACCGCTCCATGACTTAATTGATGATAGCACAGAGCTCTCAAGGGCTGGAGTAGTGATGACCTGTAGTCAGTGGACTCTAGAACTGAAAGAGCTTCTGTAGCTGTCTCTAGCGTAGACAAACAACCATCTGCAGGCTGGCTTCGAATCACATACTCGCTTTTATTTTTAACAAGCAGTTTTACCTGAAAAATAAAAAAAGGGGCATAATTATTACACAAAACAAAGCAAAAATGTTTAAAAAACTTATATCATATTCTGTTGCACAATGGTCTATATATGAAATAACCTCGCCAAACACAAATTAGATAAAAATGTATCATTATATCATTAGAATAGTCTGTAGACAGTCCTTTTAGGCAAAATTACATATTGCAAAGGTTACGCAAACTATCGGCAGGAGAACATTGTAATTTTATTTATAAAAAGAAAAAAATTATTTAACTTTCTTTGAAATTTGAGGATTTTTAATTAAGTTGTTAGCATTAAGCATAGGTGAGGAAATTACCACAGTCAATGAAGAATTAAATATTAGAAAGCAATTAAACTGATATTAGCTACTACCCCGATGTTGACAAACTAACAAATTATGCAACAGTTACATAACTAACTTATAAGTCCTTCCTTTCTTACCTTAAAGAAACATGCGAAACTTGTTAATTCTGAGGCAATCATGAAAAAACATGTCCAGTTTTATTTAACTTAACTTAGTGGTTTTTCACGACTGCCACAGAATTATACGGGTTGAAAACAACATCACCAAAGATCAGTGACATGTAAGGCGTGAAATAAAAGTGCCATAAAATTAACCATCCATCAATCTGTTCCTAACCAAAAGTGACATAAATGTTTTAACATTTCTTCAAATGCGTCACCTTTAGGTTGTCCTTAATTTTAGAAATGATAATTTTTACATGACCATTATGAGTAAAAAAAGATATCAGTTTGCCCATCTGAAATTTAGGAATAGACCACTAATGATCCCCAGGAAGAAGTGATAACAAAAGTGGAAGGTTATCATATCTGCTTCTATAATTAACAAGCACCAAAATTTGATTGAAATTATGTGAATTGCTTAACATTAGAAGACATGATGACACACCATCAAGTTCTGAAAAAGAAAGTTGCTTAGTCAGTTAATACTTTTTTTATGACCTAATTTATGTTTTTCCTCCTGTCAGTTGCATTGCTTATAATAATAATTCCTCACAAAGTTTTAAGAAAGAGTACACTTGGATCAGGAAGGTTTTTTTTTAATGTTTAACATTTTTTGTAATTGTAATAAAAAATAATTTTTTTAGGATGTAATGAATATTTTAAACAGAAGACGAGGTAGTTCCACTTTACATAACATTTATGTCTAGAGATTAATAAATAGATCAGAAACTGTGGAAGTTAAATTGGATGTTCTTACATCTAAAAATATTAATAAAGGTAAGAAATAGTGAGAACCCTAACATTATGAATTCCTCCTCCACTATACTATTCCACGTCATCTAAAGCCAGTCGAAGTAACGTCTACTTTGTAACCTAGTTTTTTTCTTGTTTTTGATAATTTTTGTATTTATTCACATCATTTAATGTTCAATAGGCAAGTAGCTATACGATTAATAAACTCTTAAACTTATGTTTAGGAATATTACACAATTAGACCTATATTTGTTGTTTTAATTAATTTGTATATGAGCGCTGTTGTGCATTTTATACTGTTGGATGTAAGTGGTAATGATTATGATACACTTTTTGTCTTGATTATTACTAATTAATTTTGTTTATCAGTACAGAAGTATGACTTGTCCTGTTTAATATGAATACATCTGTATTGGTAGCTTAACCTCAGAAGTGCTTGGTTAATTTTGCACTTATCAACATAGTTCGGGCACATTCTATAACGGTCTTATTATCATGTTCGATTCTGCCATTCTGCTCAGAAACACATGGACATGTCAATTTTGTCAAACAGATAAGCAACAACTTGATTCATTTCTTCTAGACCATTTTCCCTACAAAGTTGCTTGATATCATTCCCAGTTTGATTTTTAAACAATTTATATGATACATTTTTCTTTTACTTCTGATTTTTGTTTCATAAAATAAACAGTTTTCCAATTCAAGTTGTCATCTGTTAACAGCAAATAATATCAGTTACCACCCAATGACTTTTCTTCCATCGAGCCTGCAATGTCAATATGCATCAGATCATCAACCTCTTCACCCCTAAAGTATAGCATATATTTCCTAGTATGGTGTCCTTGGTTCATATTGATTAAATGAAGAGAGGTAAATGCAATAAAACAATTTCTGTCAATAGAGCAAGAGAGCCAACTTGCTTTGAGATGGTTCAAGTTTCTGAGCTGCACGTTGACAACACACCTATGTATTTTTAAAAAGAATTAGATGGCTGGCGGTCAAAGCCTAGTTGGTGAGCATTTCAGCGATAGTTAGAATATCCCTGGCTCGAATCTGCTATTTTATCTCTTTCATGAAAAATTATTAAAATATTCACCAAGGGATATAAATTTTTTCATGTACTCTCTCTCATCTAAAAAATTAAGTTTAACGTTGGGAGTAACATAGATAGCAATGAATTTAAAAATGAGTGGACTACTTGTTGATAATATCGACTTATGTTGAAGAAACAAATATGTTAGATTTTCATCAAATAAACTATTAAACACTAACTACTAGATCCTCATTTACATTCTATTTTAATGCTTGATATATTTATATTTTTGCTCATAACTATTTCATTAATTGTTCTTATTATTTAAATTCAAACTGGTAAACAGTTTCATGTATGTATCATTTTATAAACTATCGAAGTTGCACTTATATCACATCTTATTTGTATTCTTGGTATTAACAATAGTCACACTACTTTCAACATATACTTTTTTTTGGAACTGATGCAGACATTCATAATGTGTCAAAACATTGTGCATGAATAAATCTGAAAAAATCTTTCTTTTATCAACCTAAGCTAATATCCCAACAAATAAAACCATTCATCTTCAATTTTATTTTCACTATAATGGTCAGAATGTGCTTCTTTATTAATAAACATTTTTGTTTTTTTAAGTGTCTCCAACCCTAGAAGAAAATTCATTTTTTACTATTTAGTTGATGCCGTTTTTTTTCTCTTTGCCCCCATTTTAAATATCTGGGTATTTGACACGATGACAATTAAGTGCTACTTTCTGGTTTACGGGATGTCATCAAAATGTTAATTTTTGGTGGGGCACCACTTCATAAATATACATTACTCTATCAGCTCATACATACATTTTTAAGCAAAAAAAAACTACGAATTAGCATTAATTAAACATGTTGTGTTGTTGGCATAAAGTATTTTTAACCACTTGGAATTGCTTATCAACTTCCTACACAGCAGCCACTATATAAATTTCACTTAACATGGTTTAAGGTGGTTTTTTGATATTCCTTGTGTTAGGCAATTCATTTTCTCTAAATTCCAAAACGTTTACATTATTTATATTCTTAAGTTATAACTATAGCAACAAAATGGTTAGTATTAATGCTCTAGTCAACATTATAAGTTACCTGTTTTATATTATGCAGAATAGGGGCATTGTTATAAATCCCCTTTGCTTGTGGCCAAGTTCCATCAATAATAACAATATTGTAACCATTTTTACCGGAATCTACTTTGGGCAAAGTATATAAATCCACAGCATCTTTTGAAGGATAAAGCAATACGGTGTTAGGCATTTTCAAAATATCTGCTAATCCTTCATGCCTACAAAAATAAGGAACAATAAACAATTAAAAAAAAAAAACTTAGTTAAATTTGCCAAGAGTGAGCAAGTAAGGTACACACATTGCTGAGCTTGAAGATTGAAGATAGTCAAAATCACTCACTGTTAATTATGAAAATTTTGTGGAGACTAGAAATTATAGATTATTTATAAATGGGGCTGCAATGTGATAAAGATACTCTGTAAAGAGCCGATTAGTTCAATTCAATTTGATTCATAAATAAAGACTGCGGAATAGACAAAACAAAGGACTAACTAATTATATTAGAGGATTTAATTGCAATATATTATACATAATGAAAGATCATTTCAAAATTTAAAATTATGCTTATATCAAAATTCATTTCATGTACTACAATATATATATTATATAGTTATTAGGAACTAGGCCTTGGAGAATATTATGAAACACAATTAATTTTAAGAAAAAGCTTTGTTTATTGAGCAAAAAAGGTAATTTCAAAGGAGAGGGATTTTACGTACAATCTTTATCCTATCCCTTCTTTTGATGTAACATTGAAGATAATAATCATTGTGTTTGATATGAATATATAGCATTTTCTCATAAATCTAGGAAAGAGCATTACTATGGATAGAGATAGATTACAAATATTTAATTTCACCCAAACAATGGAACCCGTGGATTACAAAAATAATGTTACCTGTAAACATAAATTCCCAGATTTTGATGGTTGATTTCCCCTAGCAAACTTTAATCAACTTCCTGGTCAATTTTTTCATACTGAAGCACAATACATATATTATGAAGAAGATATTGTATGCATAAGATCATACCAGCATTATTTATTGAAAATAATAAAGGAGCCAAAATCTTCCGATCATATTACGAAAATTCTCTCAAAAGGTACCCTGTATGTTTTTCTTGAGTAGGTTTATAATTTATTTTTCCTACTATTTAAAATTGTTGTACATATTCATTATGTTACTGTCAATAGAATAACCCTGGAAGGATGCCAGAACAAGCAATAAGATGAATTATAAATTAAATGGTGAATAAAGTTTTTTTATCCCTCTTTCTCTCTATTACAATGTTATGAAAAAAAACAAAAAAACACTCCATATTCTTGATCAAAAATACTTTATTCTATTTGTTTAACCATGTTGATAACAGAAAATTGATTTTTCAAAAAATGGTAGCTTGTTCTATATTAACTGAGAAAATTCAATTAATATCAACTCAAACAACATTAAATAGGAAGTTTCTGTTGTTGCCTCAAAATCTTTGAGTTATTTTGATACTATCTTTAATTTGGAAGTGGCTTAGCTGATAGATACATGATCGAATTTTAACAGGCATTAAATAATTTAATTTTTAAGCATCTTCCGATTAATATACCTTAGCCAACACTAATGTGATAAGTATTAATCATGGTATGTAATCTGATTGATTCAGTACCTATTAGCCAAAGAAAAAATGTAATGACAGGGGGACTTAGGGATCCAGGTCAGGGTCTGGCCCCATCTTTCTTATTTGCTTAATAGTAATGATTTATGTAGATTCAGTTTATTATAAAAATAATTTACTTGTTTTGTGGAAACTTTTTCCCTCTGAACACCAAGCATTTGCCTTCAGCGAGTCCTCTTTGAAGCATTGGAGCTGTTCTTAAGCATCGCTTTTCTTCTGCTGGATGTTGAAGTATGATTACCCTCGATTTTGTTTCAAGAGGAACTTCAGGTAAGCTACTACACCAGCAAACAACACTTGGTCGACTGAAATGCATAAAAACTTAAGTAAGGGTATTAACTTAAAAGCAGCAGAACGAGACAGTCCTTTGATATCACAAAATATTCACTGGTCATTCTATAGACAGGTATTAATTGGTTATTAATAAAGACAAATTTCCTCCGGATGATGGGTAGTGAACTATAAATAGGTAAAATCCCAGGTCTAGGAATGATTAGACCAGATCCTCCCTAGGTCAGATTTTAGCCAAATCCCAGCAATCTACATGGTTGCTGTAGATACTGGTGAAGGTTCAGATGTAATATGAGGAAACACACTTTGGGCGAATAATGACTACAAGTAGGCACCAGACATGAAGCCAGAAGTGAATTAGAATTATTTAACAATAAAGTAAATTAAAAATTATTTACAATGATATTTTAGGAACTATCAAGAAAAATATTCTCAATGCAGAGTTAATTTATGAATCTGTCATAGACATACACTCATCCAGGAATGATTTAAATTAAAATGATTAGCATAAAGCAAATTTATTCATAAAAAGGAGCAGACTCTCAAGATATATTTCTGTTTAAAAAGATTTGTAATTTCCAAATGAAAATTGATCTTGCTGTACTCAAATTATGAATTAAACAGCTCTCCCAAATTTTATAAATGTGTTAGTATAACATAAATCCAATCTTCAGCAGACAAGATTAGAAGGGCACTTTACGAAGTTAGGAGTGTAAAATTAGTTCAGGTAGTTTGAAGTTTAGTCTAGTTAGTTAGTAGAAAGGATCAATGAGATAAAATTCCTTAATGTACATCTGATGAGCTCGTAAATGCAGAAGCAGGATGTAAATTTATGTTACAAGCTCTGTTTTAGTTGCTACAGTAACATAATTCACTGATTTAAGCAATTGAATTAAACGTACCTTCGAAAATATAACATGGAGTTATTGTCGTTAAATATGATAGTTAATGGATTACCATCTCTAATATAATAGGAAAATATTAATGGTTATGAAACATACCCACAATTAGTACAGACATTCCTCATTTCAGGTGGATCTGCTGGCAGCTCAGCCAAATCACTCCATTGGCTAGGTTCTTCCATGATTTTTAACTTAGACAGCTTGTCATCGATAAATATAATAAAAATAATAAAATGTGACTTCAACCAGATACATATTCGTCATGATATGTATATTAACCAAAATATAACCTTCCTTGGTTATAGAAAACAGGGCTAGAATTTAATATTCGATACATTTAATCGATTTAATAATAATACAATTCGATTCAATACTTAAAAGTTTTGTTTTCTGTAGGATTGATTATACTTAAAAAGTATAGTAATTTGAGATTCATTTATGTATTTTTATACTGTGGTTAATTCAAGATTTAGTCTCTCCGAACTATGTTTTTATTAATAAAATACCTCCTGTCAACGTTTCGCCTATTCAGACATCAAAACAGAGAAAGTTATTGCCTATTTTAAGATATGTTGGCATATTTTTGTCATCAAACCATTGACATCCTAAAACATCCAAATCTCATGTCTATATTATTGAACAACATTGCCAATCCATAACATACAAAAATATGTCATCATATCTAGAAATAGACAATGACTTTCTCAGTCCTGATGACCCCTGAATAAGCGAAACGTTTATTGCATCTAGAAGATGTTTTGTTAGTAAAAATATTGGGAAAAAAATTTAAATTTGGAGAGAAGCTTGAATGATCCAAAATTTAAAATGTTGTTTATTTTTTATGTTGCATTTAGGGCTGAATAACGGGCTAGCTTATCGAAGCCACACCAACTTATGCATGGTGAACTAAATTCCTTATTCGTCTAGGAATTTTAACCCAGAACATGAAGCAATTAAGGTAAACAGTAAAAAAGATTAGAGAATTTATTTGTCGCATATTAGCTTTGGATAGCTGGTGGTTTGGGCTTAAAGAAGATAGGATTTGGTTGGAGAAGATGTTCCTTTCCAGAAATGGGACGTGGAGTGGAGAATAATATGACTACTTGACCAGGACAGAGCAACTTAGATACGGCTCAACCAACAGAAACTTCACACTTCAAGTCGGTAAAAGAGTAGCACAATGTAGTTATTGAGGGTTAGGGGCTTTAAGATATAATTTCGTGGTTTTAGAATCCACAGCACTTATATTGGTTCAGTATACTCTCTCCAACCTTGTAACTGTACAACTTCAAAAATATAAGGGAGAGTATATTGAACCATTACCGTACGTTTCGTAAATCTGTCAATTTTTTAGCTTAATATAAAGAAAAGTTTGTTTGGGACGTATAACGGCGTTATATTATTATTATTATAACTTTATTGTGCAATAATTACAATCTGCCTTTTATAAGGCAATAATAATACAGATAAATGATCTCATTCATACCATATTTACAGTCATCATTCACTCACTCATTCATACAATAGGGCATGATTGGAGAAACTGGCCATTGCCAGGACTCCCACTGTCACGCGATTATAGCAGGTCACGAGGCCACTGTCGTTTCAGTCTCCGAGGAGGATTATAGGGATGAGTGGCGCAGTGCAAAGACTGTGCTACAGGATTAGGGTGGTTGGAAAGGCTACTGTGGAATTTCATAAACTTGGAAGGGATGAGTTCTAGAATGTAGGGTATATTAAGGTCGTTATGAAGGGTTTTGTTGCTGACATAATAAGGGGCATTTACTATTGTTCTCAGGACTTTGGATTGAAAGGATTGGATACGCTTGATGTTCGACTTTTTTGCTGTCCCCCATAGCTCTATTCCGTATGTCCAGATTGGTTTAAGTATAACTTTGTAGATTAGTAGTTTATTTTCTATTGAGAGATGGGATGTCCTTTGAAGTAGTCTGTACAGTTGTCCAAAGCGTCTGTTTAGTTCTTGTCTTTTTAATCTCGTATGTGGGTTCCAGGTCAGTCGTTTGTCGAGATGGAAGCCTAAGTACCGTACTGTCTCGGTTACTGGGAGAGGAATAGAATTAAAATAAACTAATGGACAAGTCTTGCGACAAAGGGTGAAGGTAATGTGGGAGCATTTTGCTTCATTAACTTTGATCCGCCATTGATTGCACCAATACTCGATCTCGTTAAGGTGTTTTTGAAGGTTATGGGATGCTATGTCGGGGTCTGGGTGGGATGACAAGACTGCAGTGTCATCTGCAAATGTGGCCAAGAAGGTGTTGGAAGTAGAGGGGACATCAGCGGTGTATAGGTTATAGAGGATGGGGCCTAGGACACTGCCCTGTGGAACTCCTGCATTTATGGGATAGTAGTTAGAGTATTCTAAGCCACAGCGGACTTGGAAGAAGCGGTTTGAAAGGTAGGACTGTAGGATTAGGAAAAGGGTCTGTGGTAAATGTCTTTTGAGCTTGTAGAGCAAACCTGCGTGCCAAACCCTGTCAAAAGCTTGAGCTATATCGAGAAAGGCAGCAGTGAAATACTTTTTGGTTTCAAGGGCTGAGGAGACGTGATCAACAACGCGAAGGCCTTGTTGAGCAGTGGAATGTCGTTGGCGGAAACCAAACTGGTGTGTGGGAAAAAGGTTTTTGGATTCAACAATTGGAAGTAGACGTTTTAGTAGGAGTTTCTCAAATATTTTTGAGAGGATAGGGAGTAGGCTAATTGGACGGTAAGATGAGGTGTCATTGGGTGGTTTACCGGGTTTGGCGAATAGGACAATAATGGAATGTTTCCAGAGGAGAGGAAAGTGCGTCGTTCGGATAATGCAATTATATATATAGGTTAGGAAGATTATGGCTTTAGGAGGAAGTTGTTTGAGAATTTGAGGAGTTAGGAGATCATATCAAGGGGATTTTCTGTAAGGTAAGTTTTTCAGAAGGTATTTGACCTCAGAGGGATTAACGGCTTTTGGTGGAAGAGAGAGAGGAATAGGTGAAGTGAGGAAATCTTCCACAGTTTTGCTGTGAGTATGGCTTTGATGAGAAAGGTGAGGTGTGAAAGTATGGGTAAGATGCAGAGCAAATTCCTCCGACCTATCCCCATCCGAGGCCGCCCAGGACCCATCATCACGACGGAGTGGATGTGAAACAGGTTGATACTTTAGGATTTTTTTGGTTACATTCCACAAGGAGTTATCCCTGGTAGAAAGAGAGGAGAGGTGGGAATTGAAGGAATCGGAACGATGTGTACTTGATGTGTCTCCGGTGAATGAACTCATCCTCCAACGTCACATCAAGTTTTTCGACGCGTTGCTGCACCTCACAAATCCAATGTAAAAGCCTATGACCCCACACCCCTCCCGAATCGATGGCAACAGCCTGCCGAGGAAAATTTAGTTTAAGTTTAGTATGTAAGTTAGTTTTAAGTTTTTTGATCAAAAAGGTGAGCCCATCAAATCGACTCAAAGAAGTCGAGTATATTGTGTATCATTGTACTTGTATTAATTATATAACTTTTATGGAATTCAGAGCTTGTATAGAATGTTACAGGGTATATAAAATGTGATATGTGAATAGATTCACCTGAGGGGAGGGGGAAGTAGAAAGTTTGGTTTGGTGAGTGTGAACTAATCGCTGTCAAGAGTCCATAAAATCACAACAGGCGTTATATACTACTCAAATTTAGATAAAAAAGTAGGTTATTCATAGGGAACAACCCGTTTAAGCTAGGGTGGGAAGGCTGATCACATTCTTTGAGTCAGTCACGGTTAAATCTAGCTACACCAATTGAGAATACTTCCTTCCCTAGTCCAAGTGCTCTGCACCAGATACACTTGATCCAATTCAAACCAGACTCCCGTACTTAGGAAATCATTCTACGTTATTGATTGAACATTCGTTCGTTATTTGAGGCCACTCATCATTAATTAGAACAGTTTTTGAAAGATTGTCAGAGGTGAAAGGTCAAAAAAATCGCCACCCGAGCTAAGTTTGTTTCTCTTAATTTTAGAGCTCCAAGTTTGACAATGCATCAAAGTTGTCGTAGCTCAACAGATGGTAAATTCATGGCTATTGTAGTGAGCGCTAACTACATAAGATAAATCACCCTATACTCTATTGTGTATATATTGTAAGCAAACGTAAATAACATGAACAAATATAAATCATTATAAATGTGGTAAGCAATAAAAAAGGCGGGGCCAAGTAGTCACACGAGATGGGTCACCAGCTGTCAGTCGCAGGTACCTCACTATATAAGGGAACCCGCAGGTTCTAAGCAACCCTTTGCAGCCTCTCCCAGGGGCCAGGGCTGGCCGGGTAATTAGGCGTCGGTCGCGGGTACCTCACCACATGAGGGAAACGACCGCAGGCCTAAGCAACCCTTGCCAGCCTCTCCCAGTAGACAAGGCTGGGTAGGGTACTTAAGGCGGGCTCCTAGCCCTGTAAATCAGTATTATTAATTGACTTCAGCCAACTAGGTCGCCCAGATCGACACCAGCTAGCATTCGTTGAGGAAGGACCTATTCTGACTCAGTGATTTGTTTTTCAGTGAACTTAGTGAACTTAGTTACAAAGTGTTTCTCGAGAAGACAGGAAGTGATAGGAGCAGCTTTCGAGGAACTGTAAGTAGTTTTAAGAAATTCTTGGTGATTCAGTGATTTTTCCCCCAACTGGGTGTGCGTCGCACGTACCCACAGAGACAATGCCCGCCCGTAAAGGTTCCCACAAATCATCTGCCACACAAATGGACATCACTTATGCCATTTCCGACTCCCCAGCCAGCCCCGAGTCCGATACGGACAGTACTGAGGGATACCACCAGCCCAAAAGACACTGTCGACCCCGAACAGTGCCACAAACCATAACTCAGGTTGACAAACTTGACCAGGCTCCTCAAAGAATACATCGTCACGGGATACCATATAGTCTAAGGACAGCAGGATACCAAAGTGTTTTGTGCCATGGAACAAGCCCTAACAACAACAGCCGCCGCACTTAAAGCAGCTAAAATCCCGTATCATACATATGCCCCGAGGGGAAAGAAACCGAATAAGAAATTCCTTCTCCACGGATTTGACTTAACGCATCCCATAGAAGAAATTGAAGAGCACATAAATTCCGCAGGAGGAATTATATCGGTCTACAGGCTAAGAAAACGTGACCACAATGGCGCCAAAACTGATATTGAGCCAGTCCTTGTAGTCGGTGACGCAACTCTTACTGCGGACAAACTAAAACTAATCCACCATGTTAATAACGTGCTTTTCCGCGTAAGCACCTATAATGAGAAGCGCGGCATCCCCATGTGCCAGAATTGCCAGGAATATGGCCATACCCGGCAATACTGCTTTAAATCGCCGAAATGTGTGAGGTGTAGACAGCCTCACGACACTAAGGAATGCCCACGCGACCAGGCGGTACCCCTACGTTGTGCTAACTGCGGGGAAGGACACGTTGCATCATATCAGCAATGCCCCTATAGGATCAAACTAATGCAGACGATGGAGAATAGACGCCAGGCCCAGCAACAAACTATTGCGTCAACTAGGGACACTAGATACGTTCTGGCTCCCCCACCACCACGACAAACGGCTTCTTACTCACAGGTGACCAATGGACAGCACCCGTTAACGGAAGAATCTCCTGCGCCCGCAACCACATCCAATTCAACCATGGATACCATGCTCAATATTTTAAGCACCATGATAACACAGCTGACTAGTCTCATAGAAAGAGTCCTTACAAAACTCGATGGACCAGCAACAAAATGATAGGTCATAACATTCTTAATTATAATGTTTGCGGCCTTAGGCCCAAACAAGGTGATGTCGAGGCAATTTTACGTTGCCATACCCCAGATGTTGCAATTTTAACTGACACTAGGCTAAAGAAGGACTGCTATTGTCGTTTCCCAGGCTACTCTACCTACCGGCAGGACACGGAAACAACAACAGGGGGCGTAGCCATTTTAGTCAGGCAGGGAGTACCATGTAAACGACTAAACCCAGTGGTGTTATCTGAAGGGAACCACTATGTAGTCACTCTCCAACTACGATTGACAAACACTATTATCGTGACTGGAATTTATTGAAGGCCTAGAACAAACCTAACGACAGCCAGGCTCCTAATAACCCAGGTCAGCAAAAATAAAAGTCACATAATCGTTGGTGACCTCAATGCCAATCATAGCTAGTGGAGTGGAACAACAGCCAATGCCCTCGGCAGCCACATAATCAAGACACCGTTCACAGTGATCCACCCAGGCGTACCGACATTTAGGCAACATGGCAACCCAGATAGGACCTCCACACCAGACCTACTTCTCACCCAGCAACCTCATCGGGTCACCGGCTGCTCGGCGCTCGACTTCGAATCGTCGGATCATAGTCCTATTATCTATGAGCTAGAAGGCAATATTCCGGAGCCACCTGCCACAAGATATGATTACCGAGAGGCCAATTGGGCCCAATATAAGCATCTCATTAGTGCAGAGTTGCCCCAAATTGCGCCACTCAGAAATACTTGGAATGTCGACAGCACCATCTATCAGTTGCAGGATACCATTGTCCGAGCTGCTGATGTCTCCATACCCAAGTTCGCCCCGGTACCGCCTTCCCTGAGGAAGCCACTGGAACACATCATGCAACTGATACGGCAACGCAACAACATTAAAAACAGATGGTTCCGGACGAAAAACAAAGACCTGAGGCCTGTGCTCAACGCCCTAACAACACAGATAACGTCTCTGATGATTCAATGGAAGACCACTATGTGGGGTGACCGTCTACGTAGTCTACAAAGCGACTATAAAGCATTCTGGCGGCTGGTTAAGACATCAATCACAAAGAAAAACACGGTGAGACTTGTAAAAAATGGACAGTTCATTTCAGTTCCAGAGCAGGCTGACATACTCGCTGACCACTTGAGAGGGGATAGAGTCAGTGAGCCAATCACAGCGCCCAACCAGCGGACCCCTACCCAAACTTTTATATATACCTCCTACCACCAGGTTTCAGCGATCCTTCGTCACACCAGAGGCAACAGAGCACTAGGAGATGACAACGTCCAGAACATCCTTCTGAAACAGCTACCACGGAAGGGGATATCCCACATATTGAACATCTTAAACTCCTCACTACGACTACACTATTTTCCCCAGACGTGGAAGCATGCCGTTGTCGTCCCACCGTTGAAACCGGCCAAGAATGGGTATGAGCCAGCTCACTACAGGCCCATCAGTCTGCTGACCCAGTTGTCAAAAATTTACGAAAGGATTCTCTACAATCATCTCACCAGGCACAAGGACTTAGCTTGGACTGCAACCTTGTAAAACTGCAGTGGCACGTTGCAACGAACATGCGCCACAGAGTCACTGCGATGATCTCCCTTGACTGCACGAAGGCATTTGACTCCGCAGATCATCGTACACTCCTGCGACGCCTGAACGAGCACGACTTTCCTGCGCAACTCCAGAATAGTATGTCCTCAAACCTAGCAGGCAGAACATTTTCTGTGTGAATAGGAGCCGTCTTAACCACCAGAAGAGATTTCGTGGTCGGAGTTCCCCAAGGGTCGGTGCTGGGACCCCTACTCTTCAACATATACACCGCGCATATAGTAGAAGCTTCATACTCCAATCGTGAGGTAGCGGCATATGCGGACGACATAGGGGTCTACAGTACCAGTCTCAACCCAACGAAAGCTCTAAAGGCTGCAGAGGGCGCTAGTCAATTGATCGCCGACAGGCTGCGAGCTGTCCACATTCAAGTGAACCCAGCCAAGACTCAGGGGATCATCTTCTCTTTCCAGCATGGTAAAAGGAAGCGTCCACCCAGCTTTACCATAGACGGGACTCAATGTAAATTAGCCAACAGCATCTGCTACCTAGGCATCAACCTAGGCAGGCACATGACGTTCGGCACACACTTGCAAAATAAATTAAAACGAGTCCGCAGAACTTACTACTCTCTCCAGCATCTCATCACCAGCCAGGCCATATCCCTTCGACTGAAACTCCTCATATACAAGAGTGTCCTGAGGCCAGCTCTACTGTTTGGGACACCACTCTTTAGATTCCTACATGCCAGCACCATAACTCGCCTCCAGAGCTTCCAGAATAACATCCTGAGAACGGCACTGGGGCACACTCCTTTTCGCGACATGAAGGCATCCGACATGCACGAAAAATTTGAGCTCCCCACCATCACCGAGGCCATCAGACGAAGACACATCAAATTCTTCGACTCGATGAGGCACAGCCTAAACCCGCTCTTCCGAGACATGACACCACCACCGCTACCGGCACGATGGCAACTCGCAAGATCGGGTAGAGCAGAGGAAATGGTAGACATCACTACACTGACCCACTGACAACAAGCCTCTAAGGGGCACCCTCACTCTGACATCAGACTAACAACGACCACACTACATGCCTAGAGAGACTCTAGGCCCAGCCACCGGTAGACTCTCACTACTGTACTGACTTAACCAACCTCCACCGAGGATTCCCACATTCCTAACTCCTCTCACACCACCTTCAAGCAGGTACTCCTAGTACAAGGATCCAATCACCCTAAATATTTTATATTTTTCCCTCATCCTGAATTTCTAGCTAGAGAGCTTAGAAAAAAAAACAAAAAAAAAAGCTAAAAAAAAACAACAACTGTTAATCAGTCTCCTCTCGTGACCTCTACTCGTTGACGCGTGGCTTCCACTCGAACTCTGAAAACTTGACTAATTCTTTATGAAAAACCTCTCTACCTCTTCTCTTGAACATAGTGCATTGTCGGGGCACATACCTATCAAAAATGGAGTCAGATAGTAACGCCGTCATGAAACGATTATCCAGGTTATAAACTCAAGCAAACCCTCACTTGTCACCAGGGGCTAGGGTAAACCGGCACCCCCCCTGGTGACGACCCGACAGCTATATTTTGTACAATCCTCCTGGTTGGTTCATCCGATAACTTTTCTTCGCTACAAAAACGTTCTTCTATAATGAAAATGTTTGGAAATATAAATTCGGCGAACACGTGGAGAACAAATGGGCTGTAATTAAGATAATATTGGTAGGCGACGTGGTTTATACCCACATAAGCCAAACAGCCCTCCTGTCCTTGAAAAGAGAGTACTTCGGTCTTGACCACCAGACTTGGGTGCCGTCTGTCTCAGGGTTACAGTGGCTTTGTGCTCGCTATTATGCTTCCTAGAATCCATTAGTTACACGATAACAACACTCAGACATAGCACAAGTGCTAAAAAATAATAATATAAGTTGAATAATTTTAAAAAATCGCTGTTGTAATATCAGAAATAAGAACCGTGTATATGAGGGTGGACTGAAAATTTTCCGACATCAACATGAAGATAACAGCAGTCGTAAATAAAAGCTAGTGAATTTCGTTGTTCATCTGTTGACAGTTACTCACCAAAGTTTCAGCCATTTTGGACGCGCAATTGTGTAACAATCGTTTGAGTGAGTCGATGTGAGTGTTTTTATGAAAATGGGCAAAATTGAGTATCAAGCTGTCATTAAATATTTCTTTTTGAAAAGGCAATACGCCAACGCAAATCAAAGATGAGTTGGATTCTGTGTATGAGGACTCTGCACCATCATTTACCACAGTGAAATTTTCGGCAGCTGAATTCAAACGTGGTCGTAAGATCTTGGGAGACGTCCAAAAACTGCAACTACCGACGAAAACATTGCCAAAGTTCACCAAATGGTGCTAGACGACTGCCGAATCAAAGTGAGAGAGATAGCAGAGGTTATGAGCATGTGAAAAGAAAGTGTTTTTCACATATTAAATCAACATTTAGAGATGAGAAAGCTGTCCGCGCGTTGGATGCCACGTTTGCTCACGTTAGACCAAAAACGTGTTCGAATGAACATTTCCAACGCTCTGTTGGCGCAATAAATCCGAGTTTTGGCGCCGATTAATTACTGTGGATACACCATTATACGCCCGAAACAAAAATACAGTCCAAACAGTGGACTGCAAAGGGGGAACCGGCTCCAAAAAAAGCAAAAACTGTTTTTTCGGCTGGGAAAGTGATGGTGACTGTTTTTTGGGATAGTCATGGAGTTATTTTAATCGATTATCTTCAAAAAGGAAAAACCATTACAGGAGCATACTACGCATCACTACTTGACAAGCTGAAGGCAGAACTTGCGGGAAAACGGCCACATTTGCAGAAAAAGAAAATCCTGTTTCACCAAGACAACTCACCGTCTCACACCCCAGCGGTTGCCATGGCGAAAATCCATGAATTACGGTTTGAACTGCTTGACAATCCACCTTACTCACCAGATCTAGCCCCAAGCGACTTCTTTTTGTTCCCTCATCTAAAAATTGTGCTCGGAGGACAGATATTTTCGTCAAATGAAGAGGCAATCACCTTCGTGAACGATTATTTTGCAGAGAAAAACGCCGAGTACTATTTGGACGGGTTACAGAGATGGGAGCATCGCTGGGAGAAGTGTGTAGAGTTACAAGGAGACTATGTTGAAAAATAAAAAAAAATTTCTGCAAAAACGTCTTGTATCTTTGTTAGGTCGGAAAATTTTCAGACCACCCTCGTATGTGGGCAACAATTACCCTTGTGGTTGACATAAAAAAAAAAAAATTAGTCTAAAAGGACATCAGTGTTACTAGAAGGAAATCCCCAACCAATTGATCCATGGGTAAATGTTTATTTACAGAAACAAAAAATATGATTCTTTTTTTTTAATCTTGTTTCCGCCTTTGGAAAAAATTCTCTGTCATAGGTATTTATTCAACATGATCCAAAATCCAACGTTATTAGTCACAGGGATGTTCCCTCCCCAACTTCAGAGAGGTTGATTCCCGATACAATCCTGCTTCGGAATAGTAAAAATCCCTCCTTTGAAGATGAATTGAATAATACGAGAGTCATGGAAAGATGGCAATACAGAGAAGCTTGATAATATTGAGGATAAATCCGGTTTAGCTGTAGAGGATCAAGACAGGGCTTATTGTTGGAGCCCTGTTGGGACCATTAGCAGCGGTGGAGCAGACGGCGAGATCTTCACTCCCCACAGCTATATTATTTAATTTCCCCTTCTATTATTCTTACTCCGCCGGTAATAATTTCACATTATTAAAGTTTAACTGAGTAATTGTTACCCTTTGTTCTTAACGAACAAGACTAGATTAAAAATCTGCGAAATTTTATTAAGCAGCTTTATCCATGGACCAGTAGTGTCACAGACAGACTATTTTTTACTTCGATTATGAACTAAATTTATGTAGTTATAAACGAAATAAAGGACGTAGAAAGTAAAAAAAAAATAGTATTAAGAGATACTCGCTGGACACCTTACTGAACAACTTTCAATTGAAATTAAACCAATTAATATAATAAAAACCTTCTGAATTCCATAGAACGACGTAAAATGCTATTTGTAGCTTTATATACTATTTATAGCTTTTTGATTCTTTCCACATTACCGTTTTTAATGTGACCTTTACAGGATACTGAGAACTGTAAACCCTAAACAGCTTCCGAGCTAGGACGTGAAAAAGAATAAAAATTAGCGAAACGGGACAGACATTTTTCACGTTCTGTTTCTTTTTCATACTTCCAGTTATTGTGTTTCTATCCTAAAATGAACCAAAAGAATATAGATTATAACATGTTCATTAAGTATTTGTTGAGACTTCCTATGTAAGATGGGCAGATGGAAACAAATAATGGCCAATTAGTCTCCAAAATAATATAGTGTGGAATGAAGCTTCGAAATTACTTTCAAGTTATAAAATTTAAGATCGACTGAACTAGTTTTACGACTGAACATAAAACAGACAGAGAGGCGAAAGGCATCGGAATGAAAGTAGAGCCTCTCCCTATAAATAATTCATGTAAAAGTTCATTTATAAATATTCCATGCACGCGGCACAGATGTTGTGGGATACCCACGTAAAGCATGTTTAGAGGCGTTTCTGGGTCTTTGAGGCTGCTGCTGCTGGGCTGATTGGTCTTGCCATAAATGAAATCGAGCCCAAGTACAAGGCATCGAAAACCAAGTACCCAGGAACGAAGGTGGCTTTTGTTCAGTATCAATTTAGACAGGTATCTGATTTTACATACCTTGGTTTGCCGCAGCAAATAACAACAAGATATCTGTAGAAACGAAAAAGAGAAATGCTGCTTAGAGTTGCTACATCTTTATAGCAGTCTTGTTTCTCGTCATATCAAGATTGTGCCATGTAAGAAACTGGTTTACTCAGTTCTTATATATGGGGCTGAAACCTAGACAATCAAAGCCGAGAATAGGGATTTCCAAATATTTGAAAGGAAAGTTCTCTGACTCATGTACATTGAATTAACTACAGGTGACTTATCTTGAATGTTCAAAGAGATGACAGAATGTCCGGCCTGAGCATTTGCTTGCGTATTTATCTATAAACCCCCGAGGAACGTATTTAACAGGAGAAACCACCCACCTAGATTTCTGTGTCCTAAGTCCAAATTAAGGAACTAACAAGCCATATCGAGCTCTACCCTCTGTGCATAGGTAATATCAAGCAAAAGTATATAAATTCTGTAGAAAACTGATCTTGGGCTCATTTTCACATCCAAGTCCACACTTGTCTGCCCGTTTTCCGTAGTCACTCACTGTATTAATAGTCTTTGCTCTAAATTATGCCATTATTGTGAGATCATTATATAGGTGAGTGGTGACAGAGAATCAACCAAGTTGTTTAAAGAGCCTGGTTATGAGGCTGGGAAATGTGAGATTGCGCGGCCCAACTAGCGCAGATGAGTGATGAGATTATCCCAAAGAAGTTACTTACAGATGCCATACATGGAAGGCAGAGAATGGGAGTACCAAAGCTTTGATGATGAAACGTCTAGCCTCTAGATAGATCGACGGTAGCTGATGAAAACATGATTCAATCAAGCTGAAATTATAAAAGGGTCATGCCCATTACTTTAAAATGTCTACAACAAACTGAAGTGTTGGGGTAAAAACGACCGTTTCGCTAACTTTAAGATTTCTTGAATTATCACTCAGAAGCTATTTAAGTTTAGTAATTACTGTGCACGGTTATCAAACCAGGGATCTTCTGATTACCGTTCAGACGCCCTTCCAACTAAGTTATCTCCTGCAGTCCTTCGGCCATTTGACCATCACAAACTAAGTCATTTTTTCAACGCCAACCACAAAGTAGATATTTTATGTTGTAATAAAATTTTGACGTGGCTAAGGCAAGGGCTGGTCATAATTTTTTTCTTAATTGTAAATATTTGCTTTTACTATTTCTAAGGAGGAAAAAAAGACCTAGGAGACGAGAGCAGATGTAGAGGGTACCTGGGCCGGTCAGGAAAGAAAAAACTCGGTGGCGCGCCAGTTCTCCCGGGTACCGTTCGTAGGCAGGCTTACAATCCTTTTCCGGCAGTGGGAGTGGTGCATCCTCCTTCAGGTATAATTTGTCGAGACCGAAGGGAGAGGTTCTACTTCTACTATCGTCTTTTCTCCGTCTGTCTGTCCGTGACTCTTCTACGTTAGTTGCCAATTTGAATATGAATATATTTAGACGACCTATACCCTGTGCAGACTGACCGCTGTGTGAGGGCCGAGGATGGCTGACGTGGGGGTGTTGAATGAGCTTGCCAATTAGAGAAACTTTTTTGAAACGAACACTGGTTTTATTTAAAACCTGAATTATATTGTAATCTAACATCTTGTTGTATAAAAAAAGTATAGCCATTTAGGGTGATAATTGATTACTAAAGGCGCTATTTTGCGCAATCAGATATTTGTGGATAGACAAAATGGACTTATTAAAATATATTACATATTATTATTGAAAATACAACACAAAAGTAATGAATAAGCAATGAGCAAAACATGGCTTGTAGTAATGTGTTCCAGAATGCCACAGAAGGATAAATATTACAGAACAGCAGGTTTTATTCCTTTTTTATTCCATTCTATTATTCTATTATGATAATTGAGGAATTCAGGGCTAAGGAAAGGCTGAGTTAATAATTAATTGTGATCTCCTACCATTTATAAGGATACATTTTACAAGGCAGTCGGGAATTATTTTATTATTATGACTATATTAAAATTTATTACCTTATTCGGAAATGGATCCAAAAAAGTATATTTACTCAAAATCGTATTAATAATAGTATAATTTTATTTCGTAAATCATACACAAATTAAAATATATATTTGAAACATTCATAAGAGTTACACTTGAAACAAAAACATTTTTCTTGAAATATAAAATGTAGAAACTGAAACTGTATTTAAGGCATCTTCATGACTAAAAAATTACTGCAGAGCTGGGAACTTTCTGCGATAATAAACAAATAATTTAAATTGGCTATAGTTAAAAAATAAATTATTCAGTAAAAGTAAAAAGTAGTAATAATAACTTACAACCACAACCACAAACACACACGCACACACACACAATGTATTTTTTAACGTTCCAACATTCATCTGACGGGAAACAATACATTTGATATTGAGGAAGGTTCCCTTACAAATCAGAATAAATACTGACTTAATACTGCTTCAGTTCATCACATTGAAATGTTCAAACATAATTTGAATTTGAAGAGATAATATAAAGCTCATAAATGAGCTAACAAATCTAAAAGATTTAAGGAAGAAATTCCAAAAAAAAAAATAATAGATTTTCCTTTTTAATATAAGAATTATGTACAAATTTAAATTGCTTCCATGCTGAAGTTATAGCAAATTTATTTGAAGAATATTACAATCTGCCCTAAAAGGTATGTGTATGAATTGTCTTAATCATCCCATATTTACCACATATGGGTTCTTATGCGTACGATATTTACAATAGAATTTTTCCGCAGGATTTTAACCTTCCTACTATTGAGAAGGAGTCTTGGGTCGGGTGCCCACGCCACGAAGGGCTAGTGGAGGCTAAAGGGCGCCGTGAGAGGCGTAGACGTTCACCGCAAGAAGGGATAAAACTGCCCAGTGCAGAACTTACTAGTTACTCAATATAACCATAATATCACAGGGACACTCCACTTTAATCTCAAAGGAAGATGTAGGGTTTGGTAAAGCTTGAAAGTAGCCTTACAAATGTATTTGAGTAGTCGGATAATTTTTTATGGAATTTTAAGGAAATGTGGTTAGGGATATTGGTAATTTTAAAGACATTACGGAGGGTTCTATTTATCCTATATATATATATTAGTTAAATTAAAATGTGTTTTAGTAGATGTTTGTAGAACTTAAGATTAGAAGGATTGGATGCGCATGAAGTTCGAGGGTTTTGCAGACCCTTACTGCTAAAGTTTATAAGTCTATATTTAGTATGGAGTTGTATAGTATTTTTTTTTCTAATGTGAGGTGGGGTTTCCTGTCTAGCAGTCTACACAGTTGTCATACCCGTTTGTTGAGGTCCTTTATTTTAAGTCTCGTATATGGGACTATGTTAATCGCCAATGAGGAATCAAAAGTACCTATCGCACAGTCGTCAGATATGGCAATAGGAGTAGCTTTGAAGAGGACTGGTGGACAGGATCTGCGTCGTATGGTGAATGTAACGTTAGTGCATTTTCCTTCCTTGACTTTTATCCTCTATCTTGAGTACCAGCAATCTATTTCCAATCGGTGAATTGGATGGAGGTAATCGGTTCAAATTTGATCCTATTTTGTGGCTTTGATGCGATGAAAGGACATCTGTGTCATCAGCATAGGTGGCAAGAGAGGATCCACCAGTGGTAAGAATGTCATTGGTGTAGAGACAACGGAGAAGTGGGTCATTAAAATTTGTCTTATCAAGAAACTTGAGGAACTCTGGTTTCGACTGGAGATTCGTTTGAGTATTCTTAACCACAACGGACTTGGAAGTATTATTTAGATGAAAAACGGTTTGTTGGAAAACTAAAATTATTCAATTATTTGACTTGTATGGTATAATGGTATAAGAATAAATTAACAGTAAAATAACTCAGTAATAATTACTATTTTGAAAGCTATCAAGAATGAATGAAGATCATCTAGCGATCCTCATACGAGGGTGGTCTGAAAAGTTTCCGACCTAACAAAGCTTTTATTTTAACTTTCACTATCTTTTATTTATTTTATTATCATCTTCATGTTGAGGTCGGAAACTTTTCAGACTACCTGTGTACAATCACAAACTAAAATGCTAATAGAACCAAAATTAGTAAAATCCATCACCAATATCATTGTAAACACAATGTAAACAATGGAATTTACTAACTTTGATTGCTAAAATATAGAATTTCTAGATTAAAAATTACCATACACTTCAATGATTCAACATCATAATGATAATGTTTCTCCAATATCGGGAACATCTCTCCCTACTGTATAACAATGCATACAAATAACATGGGACCTACCCAGCCGATCCATCCGTCCTGTTTGTTTAGTAGCATGTTTGTGTAGTAACATCGAATGTCATATTAATGTATAGTCGGGCCGTCGGTACTGATATTCTGTGTTGAGTTATATATCCCATAATCCTCCCCGTAACTTTACGAAATGTGCCCATGATTTGCAAAGTATGAAAAAGCATAGTATTGTGAAGAGATGTATTATAAATTGTAAAGGGCCAATTTGTTCATTTAGATATGATAGCTTACATAAAATAATAGAGGATAGGTAAAACTTTAGGGTCTAACAGGTAGCCGAACCACCCGAGTCTCCAGTAAGATGACCGTCCAATAAGGTATCAGTGTCAGTTTTCCAAGAATTTGGGAAAGTAGGTGTGCGAAAAGAAAAAACAGATTTTTAGAGCACGGCATGTTGCCGACAGCTAAACAAGTTATGTTAGAAGGGTATGGAATATATATATAATGTTTTCATTTAAAGCTTTAGACAGTACATTTGCGTGTAGGAAGATTGGTTTACTTATTTACGTGCATAATTTAAATGCAACTTTATACTGTCAATATTTTTTTTTCCATATCCTCTTGATATTGAAAATTATGGAATTCATTATTGATTCCGTATAAATGAATCTATTTACAACAGGTCAATAATATGTGCCCAAGCGACAGGCTACATTGTATACAATTTTAAATTGCGATATTTGCAAAGGTATAATGTACATTAATCATTCATTGTCTATACATGTTTGAAAAGTGATGGGGCTCACCTTATGAATCATAAAACTTAAAACTAACTTACATCTAACAAAAACATCTTAGTCTGTTGCCATCGATGCGGGAAGGGTTTGAATAAAATCTGGGCTTGTTAGGTGCTGGAACGAGTAAAAAAAACTTGATGTGTCTCCGGTGGATGAATTCACCTACCGATGGCACACCAAGCAACGGGTGCCGGACGGCGTTCTTTAACCTGTCGAGAGAAGTATGTCTGACCACTTTTCTCATGATCCCATTCTTAAATTGCTGGAGACTTTTAGCTGTATTGTCAGTCAAGTGCGTATATAGTGGGGCACCGTGCAGCAGAGCTGGCCGGAAGATACATTTATATATCATCAGTTTGAGACGAAGTGACAGGTTGGATGAAGTTAGCAAGTGCGATAGCCGGTAAGACCTGTGTCCTACATTTCTATTTTGTTACTAAAATGGGTGGAGAATTGGACATTCCTATCAATTTTTATACCCAGACAGTACGCTTAGAAAGCCGGTGAGTTCTCTTGCCCTCCTATATAGTGTCATCATGTTATTGACGTCTCAGTACTCGTGTAGAAGATAGAAGAAGTTAGATGTATCCAGGAAAAACAATTCCGTAATCAAATTTTGTATATTTTTGAACTGCTTCACGCTTTTTGTAACGCATTTATTGTCCTTAGTCAAATGAAAAATAGCCATCGCATGGTGGTATCATATCAACTCTTCATTGACATTTTGGCGTTGGACATTGCAATATGTTGCCAATAGCGCTCGGCGTTTTTTGAAAAAAATAAAAGCTATAGGCTGTATGATTCCTTCAGAAGCACGAAATAAAGATTTTTTTAATCATTTTTGAAGTTATTCTAAAATTTTCTGAGCTGAAGGAACTCAAATAAGACCTAGCGATACGATAGATATGAAGTTGAGTTGTAAAGGGCTAGTTGCCAATGTAAGCAAGAGCACTCACTATATTCCGAGGGCATATTCCGCCTATAAAGGGCTCATCCTTTGGCAGGCTTATCGCGTCAAGGTTCACGTCCTTTGGCTGTGATGCATTCTTCTCAGCCACCAGAGCACTCAAGCATAACAGGCCTCTTTTTATATGTATATTTATTATTCTATTTGAGCGTACTGTCTTAGCATATTGTTGCATAAATGTTCCAAAAATGATATTAAGAATATTTATCTAAAGAATTAGGCCTATATAGCAAGTCGTTTCGATGAACCATTCCTGTTTCAGAAAGCTATTATGTGGGATTTATCTTTAGGGATAGATAGCCCCTATTGGATAAAATAAATGCTCATAGAATACTAATTAAATACATGACTGAGTTGATTCGGTATGATATACCAGGCCAGGTATATTATAGCCTGACCTATCTGCCAGTACTAGATGCATGTAAATGCAGGAAGAGGAGAAAATTGTATTCCAAATATTTTGTTATTTTTCTTTTTTGTACATTGTATTGTTTGTTTGAGGTTTTGAAAAAAAAAAAAAAAAGCCAGTACTAGAAATTTCACCTTCTTGGCAGCTACACATATATATATATATATATATGACTTTTCGATATAGTTCTTAGCTCCATCAACGATTCTTCTTTTATCTCATCAATTGTATCAAAACGTCGTCCTTTCAAGATGTTTTTCAACTTCGGGAACAAAAAGAAGTCGCAGGGAGCCATGTCCGGCGAATACTGTGGCTGAGGTAACACAACAGTGTTGTTTTTAGCTAAAAAAATTACGAACAATCAGCGAGGTGTGAGTGGGAGCGTTATCGTGATGCAATTTCCCCGAATTGTTTTGCCACAATTCCGGTCGTTTTCGTCGGATTGCTTCGCGTAAACGGCGCATTATTTCCAAGTAATGTACTTTATTGACCGTACGAACATCTGGCAGTACTACACACTACGGACTACGGAATATGCACTACGCCATTGAAATCGCAAAAAACAGTGCGATAAAATTTTCGTTACTTTGTATATGTATATTTACAGTGCATACATATTTTTACTATCTTAGCTAAGATGGAAAACAATTATTATAAAAAAAAAGCTGCTCAATTTTATGGGTACCTTCCCACGTTAGAATAAAAGGCAATGGACAAGCTGACAAAGCTGAAAAATAAGCCATCATTGATAAAAAAACCAACCACCATGCTCAAACTTCGTAGTTCTCTCATAAGTCAAAAGAAAGTACTTGTAACAAGTAGAAAAAGGAAGGAATGGCGGGAAGCACTGAGCTTAAATCATTTGAGGAACTAGAAGGAACGCAGCACGCCACGGGCACCTTAAGGCAGACTTCAGCGTGTTAACGAGTCTGAGGATTGGCAACACCAAGCTCACCTCCACGGATCTACACTTATGGTAACCCTACACACAATTCAATTTACTTATTAAGCAAGGCAAGTAACGAACTAGTGTTACCATTACCTAAAAGAGATCAAGATCGTCAACGATTGAGCCGGACGTAACGTTTAATATAAACAAATAAAACCTAAAAAAAAAAAATTGACTGTAAGGGCCCTATTTATAGAATACCGCTATAAAACATATGATCCAGCTGTTATGGGCCATTGATGTACACTTCACGAACAACTATTAAGAGTTTTGGTTAAAAATGTACTAGCTAGATCTCATGGAATTCAAAAGTACAAAACTTCGAGTTACGGCTAGGACAGGATAGCCAACAGAAGCATGAGTGCAAAATGCGCTCGTAAACAGGCCCAGTCAGTTTTTAACGTAATCAGTGACAAAATGGATAGATTAAATATCAGGGTGAACGCTGGGAAGACCGACTGCATTCTTCTCCTTCCAAAAGGGGAAAAAAGCCTTCCCGAAATCCTACACTATAGGAGGGCTAGAGAACTCACCGAACGGCTTTCTCAATGTTATAATTATATAATATAATTGTTATTATTAGTTGTTATTATATTGTAAAATTATAATTGTTATAAGAACGAATAGCCATCTTAATTTATCTACCCATTTTAGAAACAAAATAGAATGGTAAGACCTGCGTTAACACTTGTTAACTTCACCCAACTTTTCGTTGCTTCTCAAACCGATGAAACATAGATATGTCCTCCGCTCTGCTCTGTTCTACGGTGCCCACTATACCCTCACTGTATAAAGTATACAAAGTATTACAGTACAGGCAAAAGGCTCCAACAATTTCAGAACGGTGACATGAGAGCCTCTCTCTAGAGGTTAAAGAACGCCGACCTGCACCCGTTGCTTATTGTGCTGTCGGAGGGTTAATTCATCCACCGGAGACACGCGACGTTTTTTGACTCGTCACTGCACCTGACAAACCCAGATAACAGGTTAGATAACATTATATCACATTCATAAACCCTATATTGAGCATTTTAACAGTAACATTTAATCACTTCAATTTGATTTCGTAATTATACATTTAAAAGTCGTTTTTATATTAATTAACTAAATCACTTTTCTCTGAAACTTAAGCTTTCCCAAGGCAATACTCTAAATCTATTCTAAAATTCAATTTTTTGTCATGTTTAAATGCACGCTAAATATTGGAAATCAAAAAAATTGCGTAGAGGTTAACCTTAGTGCCCAAAACAGGTGCAAATGGTAATGGTAAAAAGTAAACGTGAGATAAACTTGCTTTAAAGTAATACACAATACATTATTAATCAGGATTTCTAGATTTTTTATTTAGTTAGTATTATCGGAAAATATTTGATTTTTCATTCATGTGGTACATGAAAACTTCCATGTTGTAATGTCGAATAGGTTCGTGATATCATTAAATAACCTACAGGTTCCTTTGAGTGTATTTACATAGAGTTTATAAGCACTTATGTATGCGTTCATGTATTTAAAAAAACTATTTAGTTTTTAATTTGCGTAAAACACCTGAAAATCGATTACTGTAAAATTATGACAAGAATATTCCCTTCACGTAAGTATGAACGATGGTAGTACATTTCCCCTTAAAAACCTTTTGTTTTCCCACCCTCTGCTGCCTTGTGGTTCCCGTATCGAAATAGATACTAGCTAATTATTCCCAACATCCCCCACGTGCAATTAATACTTAGTCATTAGTGAACAAGTAACGAATACTGCGAACCCAACAGACAATATTATGTTACATATTATATTATTAGAATAGGCGGTATACATTGTCTGTATATTAGGCTGACTATTCACTCGACAATCATTATGTGTCCAGAACCAATATTATTCTATTGGGTGAAGAAATAATATACAGTGAGTTTCTGAACAATTCGATTAAAAACTACTAGTTGATGCAGTGATAAGTAATATTAATATTTGTATTCCAATTTTTGCAGAAAATTTTCTTATAAATTAATTGCAAAGCATCAACATTGGGGTTCAAGATCCACAAATACATGAGGACGTGCTTTGCTGTCTGCACTCACACGGAAACATTGCTCCACTACCTCTCCTGACACAGTCACCTATTGGCCATCAGATCCCAACCGAAATCCAGATCTCTTAGACTTTTTCTTCTACAATAGTTTGGGAACACTAAACTATTCACTCACGCGCCTCGATGACCTCTCCTCCGATCATAGCCCTTTATTATTAACCATTTCCCTAAGACCTATCCACAAACTGCCTCCTCCTTCATTTATCAGGGGCCCAGTTGATTGGGACCACTTTCGCCAGATTCTTACAGACTCTGTAGACCTCAAAGTACCCCTGAAAACATCCCAAGACCTAGATGATGCAGTGTATTCCATCACTACTCTGATCCAGGGGTCGGCCTAGGAGGCATCGTCACCCCACCGTCATCTAAAAAATCAAAATCCTTTACCTCAGTATCTCATAGACCTAATCCAATCCAAACGCCACTCGAGAACAGTGTGGCAAAGATACCGACATCCTGCTGATCGTCGCTCATACAATCAGTACTGCAGGTTGGTAAAGCGGCAATTGGCATCCTTCCGTTCCGATTCTTTTAATTCCTATCTCCCCTCTCTGTATACCAGGGACAACTCCTTGTGGAATCTTGTGGAATGAAAATCCTAAAACATCACCCTGTTTCACACCCAATTCGTCGTGATGATGGGTCCTGGGCTACTTCGGATGGCGAGAGGGCGGAAGGATTCGTACTGCATCATTCCCGTACTTTCACTCCTCAAAACAATACTCATCGCTCAACAGTTGAAGATTTCCTCACTACACCTATCCCTCTCTCACTACCACCAAAAGCCGTTAACCCCTCAAAGGTTAAATATCTTCTGAAAAAATTACCTTACCGAAAATCTCCAGGATATGATCTCCTTACTCCTCGAATTCTCCAACATCTTCCTCCTACAGCTATAATCTTCCTAACCTACATTTATAACTGCATTATCCAAACGACGCATTTTCCTCTCCTCTGGAAACACTCCATTATAGTCCTATTCGCCAAACCCGGCAAACCACCCAATGACGCCTCATCTTACCGTCCAATTAGCCTACTTCCTATACTCTCAAAAATATTTGAAAAACTCCTATTAAAACGCCTACTTCCAATTATTGAATCCAAAAACCTTATCCTACTCACCAGTTTGGCTTCCACCAACGACATTCCACTGCTCAACAAGGCCTTCGCGTTGTCGATCACATCTCCTCAGCCCTCGAATCCAAACAGTATTGCACTGCAGCCTTTCTTGATATAGCTCAAGCTTTTGACAGGGTTTGGCACGCAGGTTTGCTTTACAAGCTCAGAGGATATTTACTGCAGACCCTATTCTTAATCCTACAGTCCTACCTTTCAAACCGCTTCTTCCAAGTCCGCTGTGGTATAGAATATTCTAACTACTATCCCATAAAAGCAGGAGTTCCACAGGGCAGCGTCCTGGGTCCCATCCTCTATAATCTATACACCGCTGATGTCCCCTCTACTCCCAATACCTTCTTGGGCACATTTGCAGATGACACTGCAGTCTTGTCATCCCACTCAGACCTTGATATAGCATCCCAGCACCTTCAAAAACACCTTGACGAGATCGAGTATTGGTGCAACCAATGGCGGATCAAAGTTAATGAAGCAAAATGTTCCCACATTACCTTGACCCTTTGTCACAAGTCTTGTCCACTAGTTTATTTTAATTCTATTCCTCTCCCTGAATCCGAGACAGTACGGTACTTAGGCTTCCACCTCGCCAAACGACTGACCTGGAACCCACATACGAGACTAAAAAGACAAGAACTAAACAGACGCTTTGGACAACTGTACAGTCTACTTCGAAGGACATCCCATCTCTCAATAGAAAATAAACTACTTATTTACAAAGTTATACCTAAGCCAATCATACGGAATAGAGCTATGGGGGACAGCAAAAAAGTCGAACATCAAGCGCATCCAATCCTTTCAATCAAAAGTCCTGACAACAATAGTAAATGCCCCTTATTACGTCAGCAACAAATAATAATAATAATCTGAATATACCCTATATTCTTGAACTCATCCCTTCCAAGTTCATAAAATTCCATAGTAACCTATCCAACCACCCTAATTCCCTAGCACAGTCATTGCGCTGCACCACTCATCCCTATAACGGCAGTGGCCTCTTGACCTGCTATAACTAAGTTTTAGGGGGAGTCCTGGCAATGGCCAGTTTCTCTAATCATGTCCTGAGCGTCTGGGGCTCTCGCGCTCTTGGTCAGCCTCCGCTGGCTCTTATCCAGTGACGCGGCTGACTTAGGAGCGTGGGAGACTTCCCAAGACTCCGCTGCCTCCTTCGCATGCGAGGTAGGTGACAATCATGTGGACTTGGGGGGCCTCTGGGCTGTTTGTAAATATTGTATGAATGAGCGAGTGAATCATGTTGTAAATATAGTATGAATGATAAAATTTATCTCAATTACTTATTGCCTAATAAAGAAGGCAGATTGTAATTTTATCTTAATCAATTTTTGTTGTTGTTGGGTAAATTAATTATTAGCTAAATACCATTTTTTAAAAATATAATATAATTATAAACGAAAAAATATAAGATAAACATAAAAGAAATTAAACGCGTTTAAAGTGGAGAAACAATATAGAGAGGTACAGGACAATAAGTTGCTTGAATATTTTTCAATAATTGTAAACAAAAATAAATTAAGTAAACTGTAAAAAAAACTGGTGCACCTCTCCTCCTAAAAAACGCTATTTTTTCTTCCGAAATCAAATTCACAATATCTACGGTTGACTGAATTCGTTTTTTTTAGACCTAGATACTTAAATAGCTTGTGAACTATGAATAGTGAAATAGCACAGTTTTTTTTTATACAAGTTAAATTCTCATTGTAATTCGCGTTATTGAATTCTAATCAGAACATAAGCATATTTTGGGCATGCATAACTTTATAATTTCAGACAGATTGAATCATTTTTACAATCGCTGTCGTGTAGTTACAATAGGACAATGCAATTTGTTGGCTGAACAAAGGCTTAAACAAATTGGCTTAGCATCAATCAAACAAACTAAATAAGCACACATTGGACAATAGGGACCTCCCGACGATAATGTACCACGAGTTAACGGGAGGTGGAATATTTTGAGTATCCGAAGAAATAACAAAAAAACAGCACCATGGTTTAGGCAAGAACCTGCAGCAAACCGGGTACATTCTACAGGACAAACAAGCCGGCTTGAAGATTACCTCTGTGCCCAAGTTGGCTATATCGACAGAGCAGTGAGTGATCTTTGGCTTCTTAACCAGCCCCAACCAGTCGTCGTCCGTTTCCCCAGTTACATCTTCTGTATTATTATATTTAGTCTCTAATGTAAATCGTTTTCATTTCTTGCGAGTTGTTATTATTTATAAATTGTTGTTGTTGATAAAGCGTGGGGACTTCCCAAGCCCATTCTCTTTCGTGTGTAAGGGTGGTGACAACTATGTAGATTTGGGAGGTCTCGGGGCTGTTTGTAAATACTGTATGAATGAACAAGAAGTAGAAGTGAATGAAGAATTATAAATATGGTATAAATGAGAAAATTTATCACAATTACTTATTGCCCAATAAGACAGATTGTAATTTTATCCCAACAAAGATAAATTTATTATTAGCTATCCTTCCATTAAATCAAACTCAAAATGGATTCATACCATAAAGTTTATTTCTCCAATTTCTGAGGAAGAGATATTTACAAAAACATGGTGAGTATTGGATTCGTCAAAAGGAAAAGGAACCAATAGAGAATGCTATAGAAAAAAATGTGATAATTATAGGAAAATAAATGATGAAAATGATAACCATTATTTTAATAATTAGTCTTAAAAAAGGAATTCAAGAATCAAAAGAAACAATGAGGAACATCTGATCGGGGTTGTGAAATGGAGGTGTTTTGAGGAAAAATGTGAGAAAAAATGATTGAAAAAGGAAAACCGG
This sequence comes from Acanthosoma haemorrhoidale, assembly GCA_930367205.1. Lineage (NCBI taxonomy): Eukaryota > Metazoa > Arthropoda > Insecta > Hemiptera > Acanthosomatidae > Acanthosoma > Acanthosoma haemorrhoidale. The sequence goes on along the minus strand of OV884015.1, from coordinate 72,326,801 downwards.
CCGTTGGAAAATTCCTAATAAATAAAAATAAAACAATAATGTTCATATCAGGAAAAGTAGCTTTGAATTACACGTGTTTTGCTGAAGGGTGTGGTACGATAGAATATTCTGTATAATGAACAATAAATAATATTGGAGATTGTTCAGAAAACAAAAGCTTTTTCAATTAAGCTGTTAATTAGGTTTTCTTTCTCATTCAGCAAAACCTTCTGAAAAAATAAACAACAGAAAAACCATTTTTTCTCTCAAGTGTTTTTTAATTCCAGAAACACCTTCAAAAACACCTTGATGAGATCGAGTATTGGGGCAACCAATGGCGGATCAAAGTTAATGAAGCAAAATGTTCCCACATTACCTTCACCCTTTGTCGCAAGTCTTGTCCACTAGTTTATTTTAATTCTATTCCTCTCCCTGTATCCGAGACAGTACGGTACTTAGGCTTCCATCTCGACAAACGACTGACCTGGAACCCACATACGAAACTAAAAAGACAAGAACTAAACAGACGCTTTGGGCAACCGTACAGACTACTTCAAAGGACATCCCATCTCTCAATAGAAAATAAATTACAAATCTACAAAGTTATACTTAAGCCAATCTGGACATACGGAATAGAGCTATGGGGGACAGCAAAAAAGTCGAACATCAAGCGTATCCAATCCTTTCAATCAAAAGTCCTGAGAACAATTGTGAATGCCCCTTATTACGTCAGCAACAAAACCCTTCATGACGATCTTAATATACCCTACATTCTGGAACTCATCCCTTCCAAGTTTATGAAATTCCACAGTAGCCTTTCCAACAACCCTAATCCTGTAGCACAGTCATCCCTATAATCCTCCTTGGAGACTGAAACGTCAATGGCCTCGTGACCTGCTATAACTAATTTTTAGGGGGAGTCCTGGCAATGGCCAGTTTCTCTAATCAGGTCCTGAGCGTCTGTGGCTCTCACGCTCTTGGTCAGGATGACGGATGATCGTGGGGGACTTCCCAAGACTCTGCTTTCTCTTTCGCATGTGGATTTGGGAGGCCTCTGGGCTGTCTGTAAATATTGTATGAATGAGCGAGTAAATGATGAATTGTAAATATGGTACGAATGAGAGCATTTATCTCAATTACTTATTGCCTAATAAAAAAAGGCAGATTGAAGTTTTAGCACAGTAAAGGATTAATAAAAAAAAAAAAAAAATTCCAGAAACAGATACTTTGCGAAGTGATTTAGTGTGAAATTGGGAATTAATTACTGTTTAAGGAGTTGAATTTTTTCGTTACAATTGATGTTCACACGATTTAAATTTTTCATTCCATGTTTTTAAACTCCAATTTTACTACAAAACAAAACTTCGTCGCGTTTTTAACAATTGACTAAATGAACCCAACGGGTTGAGCAAATATATTTTGTATGCATTAAATTTTATGTTAAGCTTATTTATATATTGTTGAAATGTCAAAAAACATAAAAATCTTATTTCATTTTTACAAAAATATATTTTAGATGAAGTCATGTACAGATTATTAAATATATAAACATACATACATAAACATTTATGTGGTTTGTGCTCAACAATTTCCTGGATATTATTCCTTTGAAAAGTGGTTGGTGATACAGCTAATTGTAAAATTGTCTTTATCCACACTATTTTTTTTTGCATTATATTTAAATGAAGAATTGACATAACAAAACTTTTGTTCAAATTCTATTAAATTTCAAAGATAACATTTCTGTAAAATTGATTTCTTTGAGATGTGCTTCTTTGAGTAGGCTCGATTTGTAATTTCGGTCATTTAATCTGACAAATTTGTACCACACTAAACATTTGTATTTTCCCTTCGCGAAAATTTCTTAAATATAATTCATTGTGAATTTTGACGCTAAATATAAATGTAATTAATTTTTCTTCAATTCAATTGTTTGCATATTACACTTTTGAATAAGAGAGAGTTTTATAGAAATACTTATTTATTTACCAACGGTTAGTAAACAATTCGTATTTTCTAGAACTAATTATTTGTTTTTGTATCAAATCTTGATGCAGATCATCAACGTGAGATAAAAATGTTGTAACAGAGAGAAATTATTGAGATTGGACGAAGTATAAAAAAAGAGTTGTTTCTTCGGAAAAAGTGAAAATTGCTGGGAAATGTAGTTCAATATTGATAATTTTATAAGTCTACTCTTTCCTGTTTTAAATTTATGATAAGCATCTGAAAAACTGTTTCATGAAAAAATTGGAGTGAGGCTCTTTTGGGAAGTCTTTTTTACGATTTAATTGAATTTCAAGAAAAAAACTGTTTTTAGGGCAGTCGTGATCGAAGGTTGAGCAGTCACCGGGATCAGGCCTAAAAAGGTCCCGATCTAACAAGTTTCCAATTTCCTTTGTAAAAGCTGACAATAGACAACGTTGAGTTTTTTTGGTCAGACACTCATTTATTTATTTATTCTATGAAAACAGCATTGTTACCTACAATTGGCGGTATGATGCCAATACTACAGGAAGTTCACATTGCAAATGACAAATTCATCATTGATTTGGAAAATCTTAAGGTCGTTGTACGAAAATAGACAAGATTAATTACCATACCAAAATGCTAACCATTATATTTAAAAAAAAAATGATGGTGAACAACAAGAAATGAAAAGAAGCCTAGGGGTTTAGCTAGCTGTGGATACATCTAGCTGTGGATACTTCTAACATATGACATCTAACTGTGGAGACCAGGGTTGGATCCCCAGCTCTCTTAAGGATTTTTAGGCTTGGCGATAGATATGGTCATGGCTCACTTATACTTGTGAGGATAATAAGTAGCTACTTGGATAAACAAGTAACGAAACATACATTAAATTTAAGAGGTAACATCCAAGTGGCAATCACGCCAGTTTTTTAATGCCACCTTCTAATGACAACCTTAGCACTGTCTCACCATGAAGCGCTACTCTATGGGTAAATGTTGCTGTTGGCTGAATGAACCTTGGCTCTTCGATCACTGGAATAAAATGAGTTTTAGGAATTTTGTTTAGTAATACTGTCATTACCTTCAAACGTCTTTCATTATTACTCATCAATCCTATACGATCATTTGGTATGACATTACTTTTCATCAGTATACTTATCTCCACACAGAGAATCAGACCTATTTTTTTTATGTTTCGAAACAAGTTATCAATTGATAATCGCACAAAAGCTGGTATCGTAATAGTTTTGGCATTGAGGCCACAGCGAAATATTAAGCGCCGACGTTGGTTGAAGGCCTGGCTCAATGAGTGAAGGAACTTTCGATAAATTGCTGGGAATGGTCAAACCATTTATGAAGAGAAATAACACTAATATCAGGGAAAGTTTAGCAGTGAGTGAAATAACACTAACTTTGAGATATCTACAAGAAGAAACTTTGAAGAACTCACCTGCTACGATGTCACCTGTTTCAATAGGCACCGACATTGTTAAAACGTGCGAAGTGCTTCTATACTTTGTGCAAGGCGAATTAAAGGTAGCCCTTGCCTGTATGAAAATAGATATTTTGACACAATTATAAGCTAATTGTATAAGTGATATTGCGGGTTTGTTTGAAAGAATGTAGACATTTTTTAAACATAATTTAATAAGTAAATTTAGCATTTAATGTGACAGCAAAATAAAAACTTGGTTTGTTAAATTTAGCCATTAAAATTGGTAAAAAGTTAAACTATATCTTCATCCCTGCATGGGTAGCTTTATGAAATATTCCCTGATGAGATTGAGTGGTGAGTTTGGCTATTATTGGGGGAGGGCTGCTGCAGTACTCCCCCAATCCTAGGATATTCGTTAATTTTTACAGGGTTTCTGTGCCTCAAACAGCACGTCACCACGGCTTCTTCTGTCAAGGCTCTTATGTTGAGGAGCTAAGGTGGAGTAATCTTTAAACACAAACCTTTGCGATGGTTAACATATTGTCAGGGGGATCGCTGGACTGTTCCAGAAAAGCCCCGAGCATGTTTTTTGAAGTAGCTCGTTCTTTCTGTATTGCCAAAGCTCCGATAGCCCGACGTTTTTTCTGCCCGGAGGTGGAATGACTGAGGATCTTGATGCAACAAGAGCTGCTAGCTTATGTGGATTGTTCGCCTCCAGTACTCGTTTAAGAGGGGAACTGAAAACATTTTAATGAATAACTAATCAAATCATTAAAGTAGTTTTAGGCTAAAATACACTTTTTTCCAATAAACACACTTAAATAAAATTTAATTTTTCCAATGCGATGAAAATTACAGAAAAGTTTTCTCTTCTACTCTCTCTCTACCTGGATTGGTGGAAGCAGCGCACTATTTAGTTTATAGCTTTTGTTTTTGTCTGTATTTTGATTTGTTTATGGTGTAATTTTTCTTTATTAGTTTATTATAAGATCGTCTGTAGAATGGCGATTTCTAATTATGGTGGCCATCTAAATTAATTTTGGAATAATTTATGAGCTATTGACGGAAGGCATATCACCATCGCGAATTCCTGTTCCTTATGTTACAATTACAAAGGTTTTTTTTTTAAATCGTGCTGCTTGATGTGGTAAATCCCAAAAGGAAATTCATCATGGCTAATATGGGGATGAATGGGCCAATATCGGAGGAGTTATGTATTACTCAAAATTTGGAGAGAACGTGAATTACATCTACCTTGCCGAACACAGCTGAAAATTTTCCGTACATATTTGTCGCAGATGAGGCATTTTCATTAGACGTCAATTTAATGAAACCCTACTCTCAGAAGTTTCTGAATGAAGGTCGTCACGAATTTAATAAAAGGTTACCAAAAGCTCGTGTAGTTGCGGAGTAACTTTTGGAACTCCCGCATCAAGAAGCATTTACGCTAGCTTGTAGTTAATGGCACAATTTTCTACAACTTTCACAATCAAATTTCAGGTCAACTGAAATAAGTACAGAATGACGACATCCTGGTATTAATAAAAAAACCTTTCAACAGAAAAAGTGCATCGGTTGCATAAAAAACCCAAGATAAATATTGTGAGTACTACAACAGTAAAAGAAAAACATACATAGTATAACCCCTTTGATTGAATAATCAAATAAATTAAGGGTATACTATTCCTTTTTTGGTATCAGGAGAACAGAAGGCGACAGGAGCTTACTATTTTGAAGTGAATCCTAATATTTTAGGAAAATTCGACTATTTGGGTATATTATTCCTTTTTTGGTATGTGCTTGATGCTTACTGGAAAATAAATTTTTAAAGTGTGTAAGTTTATTTACTTTGTTCTCAGTCTACATCTACATAAATTCTCAGTTTTATTTACATAATTCAATTAAGAAAGAATTAGTAAAATAGTGAATTTGAATCGGAGTTAAGCTTAAAATATTCCTTCATATTGGAAATAATTAAAATGGATACTCTCGTCTGCTTGGTCGTGGATATACACTGGTTGTTTGTAATTTCCAAGAAAATGGTGAGCGCAAAATACCTACGAGGTCGGCTACGATTCGTCGGCGCTGCTTCCTGATCTTTTTGATGCTAAAATTTTTTTCCTCCTTTCAACTCATTCCTTGCAGTTACACTGAAGAGTAGTGATTTTTATTAACGTCGGCATGTCTCTAGCCCATGGTTTTGATTGCGTGAAAATTGCTAAATGTACATCATAAGCGGAATTTCTGTGCTCTTTATTTTTGTGACTTGAGTTTGTGGGATTCTAGTGTACGAGAAGTTTCATACGTATTAATAACGCTACATAGAATTTTAACTAGATCTCTAGAAGTTTCACTTAACGCTATTTGTTGAGGAGGTAGCTCACAATCACTCATTGTACGTACACCTATGTTGACTAGACCGAGTTTGACGATGAGCTGAGTAATGAAAACCCTACACGAACATTACTAATGACAGTGTCCCCACTTCTAGCCAGTAATGACAACTCGAAATCCGTATTCTTGTCATTACCAGGCATTATTCCAGTTTTTCCCACCGATCATTAAGTTTTGAAGTTTTGATGATTTCTCAAATTAGGTTTGATATTGCAAGTATTTTACGAAAAATTTGACTTCACTGCCCCTATCAGTTGTCATTTCGATTAACACTATGTTGGCATTATTATATTTAAATAACTTATGTTATTGACAACTGTTCATTAGACAACTTCATTAGACGTCGAGGTTTGTACTGTTATATCTAAAAGGTTATGTATGTTTCCTCCGATGTTGTAATGATGCTCAAAACAATAAAACTCATAAAAAAATATGGTGTCATTAATTAAAATATTAAATAATTGTATAGTATTTGACAGTCCCTGTAGCCAAGTGGTTAGCAAGTTGATTTTTTACTGCGAAAACCGATTCAATCCCCGGCTCTTCCTGGGCTTTCTGTGTGGATTATTGTTAACGCCGGGATTCACTCAGCCTCGTGAGGATAAATGAGTTGCTACTCCGATTGAAAGTTAGCAAATCCGATTAAGAAAATTGAATTTATTGTTGAGAGCTGATCACACTCAGACCTCAACCCAACCTATCGACTAACTATAGCGACAGCCTTCGGTCCGCCCGTCATTTTGTTTCTTCATTAATTAACTTAAAAAATTAGAAAAAATAGATCAGATTTTGAAGAGTAGAACATAATGATTGCGTGGAATTGTATGTAATGTATGAATGAGCTCATACATACCAATCACTAATACTGGAAAAGCAATTTGTAATTATAAAAATAAAGATTTTTCTAGAATTATCATTATTATTATTATTTTTTTCATATTCCCTTGTTAACAAAATATTAAATAATGCAATATAGATTCTACATGGATGAACTATTTACAATAGGTCCTGTAGTTTGGCTACATTTTATACAATTTTTAATTATTTTACATTGTGATTTGCGCTTGTAACAAAAGTATAATGAGGTACATTATACATTGATTTTCTGAACATCTTTCAAAGTGATGGGGCTCACCTTATGTACTCTTTTTTATAGGGTATATCTTCTTTACTGTTATAAAATTACAATCTGCCTTATTAGGCAATAAGTAATTGTAATAAAAGTTCTCATTCATACAGTATTTACAAACAGCACAGAGACCTCCCAGATCCACATGGTTGTCACCACCCTCGTTTATGCATTCTAAAATTCATCGGGTTCCTAGCTAGACCGTTGTAAGGTAGTGGTTCTGTAATAAAAATGTCGTGGCAGACAAACAGACAAATAAAACCGGGAACCGGAATAACAAAAAAAATATATATATCAATTTGTGGTAGTATTAGTTTATAATTATTATTCAACTGTCTCATTTGTAATCAAACAGATTCTCGATAGACAGGTGAGCTCTACCATTCGAACTGTGACTGAGAAAACGCCGCAGGGAACAGTTGGAGCCAGGAGAGAGATACAGGAGACGGGAGGATGAAGAGGGAGGAGGGATTGAACGGGAGGGGAGGGAACAGTGCCGCTGCCTGGTGGACGAGGTCTCCTCAGTAACCGCCAGGCTCCGGAGCTAGTGGGTCTATCTTTCATCTCTTCCTCTTTCCATAACGTTCGTCTTATTGTCTGTCTGTCCATCCGGTACCCAAAGTGTCCGCCATCCTGTAGCGGTTCCTTTGACCGGGAGCATGCTAGCTGCTTCTCGCCGAATTTTACTTACGCCGGATACATCATCGGTGAGTATTAATCCATCATTTTCAGTCAGTATATGTGTGTGTGTGTGTGTGTATTATTCTATTAATTCTACTTATGATCCCTCTACACAGCTAATTCCCGCGTTAGTACAAAGTGCATTACTAAGGAACTGAGCTCTTTAACCATTTTCCGAACTGAAAAGTGTTTACCGCCCCGTAGCGACTGTAGTTTCAAAACTAGGAAATGAATTCATGTTAAATAGACAACATTGTCCCTTTGTCAAATGTGCCAACCTTAACGATAACGCACTTTGGTGTTATCACAGTCCCAATCCAAATGAATTAAATTAGTATACGATATACCCCTAGCCCTGTTTACAAAGACAACTCGACCTGATAAGGTGTATTGTTACAAGCCGGTTCACGTGTATCAGCCTCCAAGAACAGGTGACGTCAGCGAAAACAATTATTCCTCTTATATCAGTCATAAAGAATTTAATTATACGCACCCTAAGGTCCAACCCCCTCCACCGTGTAGTCCCTACGTAAAAATCAGGTCATACTTAATGCACGACACAATTTAAGGCTTTGCTACTGCTGCGAAAAAGTTGCTTGAACAATTTTAATTTCTTTTTGAATGTTACAGTTCACGAAAGGCTCATCACGTATTATATGTTATTAATCTGGGTCTCCGTGATAGAAATATCTAGTATTTAATTAGTGAACCGTTATTATTAAATTTTATAGAATTACATTTGTGCATCTACGTCAAAACTCAGATTGAGCTTAAGCTGCCTATACAATTATATTGCCTATTTCAATTAGAATTTATAAAATAATACACATACATATGTATTATACATTATGTAGATACATTATGTATGTATATATATATTTAATCAGGACGTTCAGATCGTTAATTTATAACTTCTAACATGGGATAGAAATATTTTCATTTATTGATTACCCAGAATTTAATTGACGAATGAGACTTAATCTTAATGAAGATATCAACATCATTTATGACTAGGGAAGACTGACCGACAAGGGGTGAAAAAGTATTTCTGATTTAAAAAAAACAAAAACCTTTAAGACCCTGATAGTAGATGAAGTGTTAAAGTTATCTCCATGATAAACCAGATATTCTCTCTACATTTATGCTTATGTGGTGCAAACGTTTACATCATAAAACTATAGTTTTGACATGTGAAAAATTTTTGACGACCAACGCTCGTAAACTACTCGGTTCGGTAGGCGCAAGGTCATTTCGTTACACGTTACGAAATTAAATGCTGGTATTGAAACACTTTTGGAGCCTGTGTCAGGAGAAATCGCTCATATAAAAAACGAATACTAAACCTACCCGCTGTGAAGCAATTATCGGGCTAAGTATATTCTAAATAGAACAACTACTAATGTCCATTTATTTTGAAACGATATAACTTGAAATAGGGTTCTCTCAATGTACGTCTGAGTAAATGATCTATTATACACGTAGTAAATTACTCTATTTGGTTAATGTGCAAACAAGCTAAGTTTAATTTATCTCACAATTAAGGCGTTTCTTGGTCTCGTTGAATATTTACATGTTGTAAGGTGCTCTTGAAATTAACTTGCAAAGTGCAACTTCACATGCAACATCGTACGTCTCCATGAGGGTTTCAACAAAACGGTGACACGATGTTATCGAGAGTGTTGACAACTTCTAATGACAAACTCCGATTTTTTTCTGGGAGGATATGGTTCTTTTTACTAAATACAGCATTTGTTATTAAGCATCATGTTAGTATATTTTATTTACTGATATTTTAACTCATTTGAAGATTTCCTCTCAGGAAATGACAGGAAAAGTATTCCATGACCAAGGAAGGACTTTTTCTTTACAATATTTTTAAACATTATTATTATAAATAATATTAGTTTTATTTAGAGTCAACAACTTTTATTCACAACGATTTTATGCCTTGGAAAGGGGAAAAGGAGCCTTCCTCTCACAAGGTGCTAAAAATTTAAAAAAGAAGGTACGGATGAAAAGAGAGATGAGGGGTTGAAAATGTTGTTGGTAAGAACTTTGAAAAAAAAGAGTACAGAGTAATTCAGAATTAGAGTTGGATTGTATGGATTGTCTACGGGTAAAATAAATCCTTGGTGAATAACAGGATAAGGTATTAAATTAAATAATAATTTTCTCTATCATAATCCGTTCAAGTTTCAAAAAACATCAGATATTTTTCAGTAACGATCACTTGGTCACTAAATTTTTATTCTAAATACTTTAAACGAATATCTGCTTTAATGGTATAATAACTGCACAATCATTTACTATTGATCACTTGGAATAATTTCATGTGGGAACTGTGGTATTGTTTTCGTAGGTATTGTCGGGTCATTAACCGTGGCAATCTTTCTCTATGTCTGCACGCCCATAAGTCTGAGGACTTCGTCGGAAGGTAGGGGTTTTTGGTTTCGATAAGACCAACTAATTGCAATGAGTGAACTGAAAGGTATAATGGTGCATTTACTTTCAGATTGGGCACTAGCTCTGAAGCGATACAATTCCTAAGCGAATTCTATGCGATTTTACATCGTGCGGCGATTTCATGCCATGAAAACGTTCGTGAGTGAAGTTGTTGACAATTATAACGATGTTTCAAAAATTATGTTGCACTAACAAACAACAATACTTAAGTGATGGCCTAATTAATTACCGTTCATTATTATTATTCCTGTCATACTTTGGAACATCCTACAAAATTACATAGGGATTTCACTGGAAACTTAATAACCTCAGGAACTGACGGGCGCGGCTGAAAAAGGTTTATTTAGTAGAATTGACGCATAATTACTAGTATCGGTGTTTACCTTTGGAACATAAAACGAAGCTTTCTAATATGATTATTTTTTGCAAACAAAAGCATGGGATCATGTAATTCAATTATGAAAAACTCGTCAATTGAACAGAAACGTGACCTAACTATGTTAACATATTTGTGCACTTCTCCCCCCTGGTCAAAACAAGAGCTTTCGAAAGAGGGAAGTTGAACTGCAATATAACTAACTAATTATCTTTTATCTCATAGGCATTTCATTTTCCATGTTTGAATGTATTATTTGATAATGTTGATGAGTGTAAACGAATTTCTACAATAATAAAATATTGAGACACACTCCGTATTTTAATATAAAATAAATCGTTTTCTTTTCTAAACCATCCTTATCACTATAGATACAATTGCTATGAAGACAGTTGAGATTTTTCAATCAACAGCTCGTAACGCTTGCCACAGTTGCACCATTTAAAGTAGGAAATTCTTCGTACTGGGAAATTTCTTACATTCACGTCTGCATTAGAAAATAATACTGAAGCTTCCACTACAAACTGTACGGGCACCCAAACCCACTTTTACAAATACTGAATACAACTTGTAACATTCAACGACTGAAGAGACGTATCTCAATTAATAATCCTAGCTTGAAGTCCTCTGCCTTCATGTCGAACATGGCATATCATTATCACGCTTACATAGCACAATCTCCGGTAGTGACTCTAGTAACAGCTATGAATTAATAAATAATGTTTAGTTTCAAATGACATCTCGATTTCTCTATCCATTTAACTAACAAAATAGAAAACTTGTCGCTGCGTCTCAAAATTATGATATATAAATGTGTCTGCCGGCCAGGTCTGTTGTGCCCCACTGTATACTCACTATACTGACAGTTCAGGTAAAAGTCTCCTGAAATTTCAGAATGGGATTAAGAGAAAAGTGGTCAGACATACCTCTCTCGAGAGGTTAAAGAACGCTGACCTGCACCCGTTGCTTGGTGTGCCGTCGGTGGGTGAGTTCATCCACCGGAAAAACATCAAGTTTCTTGACTCGTAGCTGAACTTAACAAACCCAGTGTTTAACACTATATCCCACCACCCTTCCCGCATCGATGGCAACAGACTGTCGGGGAAAATTAGGTTAAAATGTTGTTGTTAGATGTAAGTTAGTTTTAAGTTTTATGATTCATAAGGTGAGCCCCATCACTTTTTAAACATGTATAGACAATGAATGGTTAATGTACATTATACTTATATAACAATCGCAAACACAGTGTGAAATTGTCAGAAATTGTATGAAATGTATCCATGCTACAGGGCATGTAATATTGACCTATTGTTAATAGATTAATTTATGTAGAATCTGAAATGAATTCCATAATTTTTAATAACACGGGCATTTTCTTTTGATCATAAAAATATCCATAAAACCAGAACCGGTATCTACAGCATCATAAGGGTAATATTTTGTTCGATAATCTTCTAGCCTAAAATTGAACAGTAAATGTTCTGTGACTGGATGAAGCTGGATGAAGCCAGACACCCGTCCCCACCCCATGTCTGCAGTAATCAAATGATTGGCGTCTAATCGAGTTATATTTTGTTATCTGGGAGTAATCTTGTCACCCGACGATGGACATTTTATTGGCTAATATTGTAACGTTGTAAATTTTAGATCCCGAGAGCTAATGACGTGACTGCAATTTGCCGAGGCTATTGAAATATATGTCATGATATTTCGAAAGGTTGTGATAATCAATGATGGAATCGTTTAGATCGACGATTTAATGCGGATCGGATTGATTAAATAGGGGAACGATTATGGCATTGTAAACAATTAATTAATTAATGTAATAATGGTTGACAGGTAACTCGTAAGTGAGTCTATATAATAAATAAATTACGTTCATTTCACGCAAAAGAGCTTCTGGGAGTTCAAACTGCCATTTTCATAAAAACCACAAGCATTAAGCAATATAATCATATAGTACAAGACACGTCAAACAATAGCAGATCATATGCAAGAACAAAATAATATATTTTATATATAAAATAATATATAATTACGTGTAAGTGCTCACCCAACTAAAAGGTTTCTTTAAAAGCAAGTTCGACGAATGGTTAAAATTATATATACCCTTTTATAAATAAAATGTTAATTTGTAAATAAAATATATACCATGTAAACTTTGTAAAGTCGATTAAAAAAAAAAACAGTATTTTTTCTTATTTTTGGAGATTTTTTGAAGTTACACAAATAAAATTGCTAATTTTAAAAGAAACTATAAAAATAAATTCCAACAAAAACAAAAATAGCAAGCAGTCTAGAAAATTTGAACATTACTAAAACTTACAAGATGACTGGACTAGAACAGAAAAAAGCACACAGGTACATAAAAACAAATTGGTTTCTGATTAAAAAAACACATAAAAATCTCTCAAAAATGGCTTCCTTAATGTGGTATCTACACAATAGCCAGTTTCGGAAGAAAACCAGTTGGTTGCAGATTGGTACTATTCTTTCAAGTGCCTTGGGAATGGAAAACTTTCTCTATAATCGTTTGATTGTACTCTAATAGTTTTCCTTTAATTAAACCATTATTGAAAAATCAATGGTCTAACACAGCAGGTACTTATCAACTCGTTCAAAAACTTTTTCGATAGCGGTGTTTAGAAGAACTTTATTAACTCGATGGTAACTAATTTCGAAGTAAAAGTATTTATCTAATACAGAATTTATCATAAAAGCAGTGGTGCTATTTAATCGTATGAATTGGATAGCCCGATGGGTGAGGCTCTACTTTCATTTTATACGTATTTTCCACCCTTTCTATTGTATGTATATATATATATATGTAATATGTAATATAAGTAGTACAGTAGTACAGTCGAAAAATTATTCAATCATCCTAAAATTTTCAAGGTACATACTGCAAGGTTACAAAAGGACAACAGGAAGAGTCATTATTAATCCTAACATTATTAAAATTAACATAAAATAAGTCAGGTCCGTTTCGTAAATATTTCTTAAGACCCCAGAAAAAATCTTTTAAAGATAATGTTTAAGGACTTAAAATTTCCCACAGTTAAAAAATGTCTCTGTTCTCGAACTGAAACATAATTTTACAAAACAACATACTGTGGAAAATCAACTAATACTGGAGATTGGTTACTGCAGCCAAAATTCTCTCATGAGATTTTCATCACACTCATAAAGGATCCAAACATCTGTTGCTAAGTACTCTGTTGCATTTAAAGGTGGGATTCCTCAATCCAAGTACAAAATAGATTAAATATATGTAAGTTTCGAATTCAGAAACTTAAAGGAGGTGGAGGTTCTCGGGTTATAAATCGACACTTGCAGATGCAGTTTAGAACTGTAATATTAAACATATGTACACATTAGCTAGCGCTACAAATATTACAATAAACAAATAAAACTTATAACTAACCTGAATCAATACAATTGTCGATAATAAGTGTTGACCATTGTCTTAACAAGAGTACCCATATTCAGGAGGTTACAACTCGGAGCGTCATTTGATCCTCGCGCGCTCTGTAGGGACCTCTAGCATATGTGCCGAAGTTTGGTGGTAACGTTCAAACTTACATATATTTTGTGTAACCAAAAAAAACTGCTGATGTGTATATAAAAATCTTGTTCAAAATTATCTTAAAGATTATTTTAATTTAAATTGTTAATACTTTCTTATATTGTTAATAGATTTATTTAACTTGTACACAATTTTATTTAATTATTATTCATTTTTTAAAATATGTAAATAAGATTTTCATTGATTTTTCCTTGAGTAGGATTTTATTTTATCTAAAAATGTTTGTGTATATATATATATATCTATGTATGTGTTATGTTATATCCAATAAAATAACTTGGGAAGGTTACCGTATAATAAAAATTAGGTAACCTGTTTAATCGTCAATTAAGTTCACTTAATAACCTGAACCTTACCTGAACCCCCCAGTGGTTAAGGGCACGTTAAATACGGTAATGAAAAAAAAATTCAATTTCAAAGATTTTTAAGAGTGTCATAGTTTTATCACATTTATTCTTCTCAGAGCGCTTGAATTTTTAAATTAAAAATAATTAATATTTATGTTGTTCTGTAATGGCTTTCCCATGGCACATGAATTGAACAATGTAGTGAAAACCACTGCGTTTCATACATTCATTATTAATTACTTATTGAACTAAACAGACGCTTTGGACAACTGTACAGACTACTTCGAAGGACATCCCATCTCTCAATAGAAAATAAATTACTTATTTACAAAGTTATACTTAAGCCAATCTGGACATACGGAATAGAGCTATGGGGGACAGCAAAAAAGTCAAACATCAAGCGCATCCAATCCTTTCAATCAAAAGTCCTGAGAACAATAGTAAATGCCCCTTATTACGTCAGCAACAAAACCCTTCATAATGTATCTGAATATTGAACTCATCCCTTCCAAGTTCATAAAATTCCATAGTAAACTTTCCAAATACCCTAATTCCCTAGCACAGTCATTGTACTGCACCACTCTTCCCTATAACCCTCCTCAGGGACAAAACGGTAGTGGCCTCGTGATCTGCTATAAATAAATGACAGTGAGAGTCCTGGCAATGGCCAGTTTCTCTAATCATGTCCTGAGCGTCTGTGGCTCTCGCGCTCTTGGTCAACCTCCGCTGGCTCTTATTCAGTGACGTGGATGACTTAGGGGGGGGACTTCCCAAGATTCCGCTTCCTCCTTCGCACGTGAGGACCAACCATGTGGACTTGGGGGGCCTCTGGGCTGTTTGTATATATATTATGAATGAGCGAGTGAATGAATATTGTAAATTGGTATGAACGAGATCATATAGTACAATTACCTGTAGCCCAATCAGGCAGATTGTAATTTTATCATAATAAAGTTGTTATAAAAAAAAAAATTTCTTATTTTTTGTAGTAGATACCTAAGTAGATACGTTCTACCTGATAATAGTAACCTACAATATATAATTATAATGCTATGAGATTCAACGCTATAGGTACCCCTAGGCTCCACCCTCGGTAGACTCTCACTACCTTCCTGATTCCACCCGCCTCCTTTAGGCATTCCACACCCTATATCCTTCTCATACATCCTTCAAATGGGGGACTCCCCTTAGTGAAAGGCACTCATTAGCCCAAAATAATTTTCCCACATCCTATTTTATAAGTTTGAGAGCTAAGAAAAAAAAAAAAAAAACAAAAAAAAAACCGCTATTTAAATGTTTAGTACTTTATGCATTTACTCATTGTTTGATTGAACACTCAGAAATGATCTCAAATTAATCCCGTTATTTGTATGACATCCCATGTCTAGTTTTCTCCTATTCATCCATTCCTCCAATAGGCCACGTTAAAACCCGACTGGATGTTTTGTTGACTCGGAAAAGGCTTCCGACAGTATTCTATATTTAGGGATGAATGTTGATCGACGAACCGTTGAAATAAAGGCGAGTGGCTCTGCCACTGATCAAAACAAAACAAAGCCTCCGACTCAGCCATACTGCGTCAATTATGCCAGGACGTGCGGGCGGTCGTTAAATCGGGCACAGGCTCAGGTTTATGATGAACAACGTTTCGGCATGAACCTCCACATCAGGTGCTCATTGCCGAGTCCAAAGGGAGAGGCTCCACTACAATTGAACCCCTTTTTTTTCTGACTATGCATACTCTACGAAAAAGGATTCACTTGAGTGGAAAGGAATATTTTATAACGAATCGAAATATGATCGATAGTTTTCAGTTAGAATACAATATCGAAAAGTATGGCAAAAAAAATTAAACGTGAAAAAAGTCTTCTTGGATGTGATTGCCGGTGTTCGTTAAACCGAAACAAATTTTGTTTGCCAATTAATTATGAAAAAGTATGGGTTTGAAATCAAACAGTACAAATTTTAAATTTAATTTAAACTTGATTTAATATGGTTATTGTTTTTATATTAGTGTTTTATTTATTTAGATTGTTTTTTGTTCGCTGAAATTGTGGATCACTAAGGATTTTTTTTCTGGGTCTGCTCGGGGTCCGCTAAGCTTCTCAAGGATAAATAAGCAGCTACTTGAATAAAGAAGGAGTGGATCTGGTTTAGGGGATCGAAGCTAAGGTTGAGAGAAAACCTTGGTTGTCCAGGTTGCTCCATGTACTTAGTATTAGTTAAAATAATCCTCTTATCAACAAATTTTCACTGGCATGAACTATGATTTTTTTAATAGCTAGAGAAACACTACCAGTTTACCTACATACATTTTGGATATTGACAATTCAAAAAATAGGCAGCTAAAGACATGCGCATAATTTAGTTAGCTAATAATTTTCTTAAGAGCATCTCTCGAAAAGAAACACATGTATAATAAATAATGTATTTGTACTGTGTGAAGATTAGTTTTTCTAAGAAAGCTTGAAGTCCCACCCAAAATATCTTTTTTTATTGTTATAATTGATGGATGACGAATCAACTGACATCCATGAATTAAAAGTCTTAGGCATGAACAAACATACAATTCAAATGCAAACAGTGAATGAAACAAAATGTATACAAAATAGATAAAATAATAAATAATAAAATTGGCCATAATCCAAGTATATAAATAAAACGACACACCTCCGAAATCATATCCATGAAGGTAATTTGTTTGATGTCCTGATGATGAGTGAATAGGCGAAGCGACGATTGTTGTTGCAGTATCAGTAATAACATATACTTTGGGAGAGGCCTCAAGCTTTTAATGACTGTAGCGACCGCTAACTACATAACATAAATCACCCTATACTCTATTGTATATATATATATATATATATATATTGTAAACAAATGTAAATATCATTACCAAAATATAAATCATTGTAAATATGGTAAACAATAAACATGCAGCTAGGAGCCAATTAGTTATATGAGCTGGGACATCAGCTGCCAGTAGCAGGTACTAAGCGACCCAACCCGCCGAGAGACCCTTACCCGGCTCACGTCTCTTTGTCAGAGGACAAAGAAAACCACATACTCAATGGGCATTGGGTACTATAAAAACAGTGCTGATTGGCTACTGACGAAGCCTGCTGGGTATTTAAGACCGGCGGTTTAAACTCTGAAACTTCTTCATTATAAAAAACTCTGCATCTCTCTACCACGCTACGTTTTAGTCCGGTGTTGTCAGACCCCATACCTTCCTAGTGGGAATCTCTGCCTTCGTCTCGCTAAATCTAGCTCCTCGTTGGGAGAGACCTCTCCCTAGTGGACAACGGTTGTCGTGGCCCTGCAAGCTTACCAAGCAGTGTTACCCACAGCAATTCAGTCTGCCTCTCTCCGGTTCACACTCGCCTTTGGGATCCGGACGGATTTCGCCTACCCTCAGATACCGAGTGTGAATTCGTGGTCATTCCAAGACCACACAAACTACCTACACCACCTACCCTATACCTCTTCTCCTGAACATAGTGCACTGTCGGGATCTTATGGAGTTAGATCTAACTAGATAATTTGATCAAATGCGAACTAGGCTGCCCGCCGACTAGGCCGGGGCACATACCTATCAAAAATGGAGTCATGGAGGATAGTAAAACCGACATGAAACGATTGTCCAGGTTATAAACTTAATCAACCCTCACTTCGTCACCAGGGCTAGGGTAACTAGGCACCCCCCTCGTGACGACCCGACAATGACAAATTAATTTTCACACAGTATAATGTAGCGAGTGGAATGCTCGTTCGTTTGCGTTATAAAGAATAAGTCACTAATGTACTACGAAGTCCTGAGGCTGGGCATCTTACCAGAGACGCACGTTTGTTCTATAACAGAAATTGTGTGATTCAAGGGAGGGGTTCACCGAATTAAATAAAAAAATATTACGATATAGCTATTCAATGTTTGTCCAGTGACATAAAGTTTGTTTTCCTTAATTTGACTCATTCGGCAGTGACCTGCTATAAACGCGTGACAGTGGGAGTCCTGGCAATGGCCAGTTTCTCCAATCATGTCCTGAGCGTCTGTGGCTCTCGCGCTCTTGGTCAGCCTCCACTGGCTAGTATCCGGTCACGCGGCTGACGGAGGAGCGTGGGGGACTTCCCAAGACTCCGCTTTCTCTTCGCGGTGGGGGGGTCTCTTTGGGGGGGCCCTTGGACTGTTTGTAAATATTGTATGAATGAGCGAGTGAATGATCGAATGAAGCGAGTAAATATGGTATGAATGAGAGCATTTATCTTAATTACTTATTGCCTTATAAAAGGCAGATTGTAATTATAGCACAATAAAGGAATTTAACTAAAAAAAAAAAAAATTTGACTCATTACAAACATACTTATATAGACTCTACTTAGAGTATTAAATAATAGCACTGGTAATATAGTAAGTACTTGTATACTGTTAAGTTTATTTGTAAGAAATCAAATAATTCAAAACTTGGTCAACTATTGCATAATTACATCTAAATATTTCTTGATTTAATTAGGTGAACCCCTTCCTTGACTCACAGTGTATCAATATGGAATATGTATTTCTGTTTTAGAATAAATGTGGATTTAATTAAAATGGGATTTAATTTCTGTGAACCCCTCTCTTGGTTCACCGTCAATGTGGGTTTCGGTCTATTTGTAGTTCCAGTTTTAGAATAAACGTGTGCCTCAGAATTTTGCAGCGCATTAGTGAAATATTCTTTAGCGCACACGAACGTTTTAGTTAAAAACAATAGGTTACGCAATTTGCACATTAGGAAGTGGACTCAGAGATAAGTTGGCAAATAAAGGATCCCCGACATTCATTATGAATTATTCATAACGAAGCTCCTAGACTCAGTGTGTCAAAAGCCTCCCAACGTCGGCTGTATATATTTTAAGGCTTCAGTCGGTTCTGGGTCCTTTTCAGAATTAATTGACCGTGCCGAGGCGAACATTTCTCCACATCCAGTCATTACGGGTTTTTGTAACGTCCTTAGTCACCTGTTTGCTTGCATTCATTTTTTCGAATCATTTCTCTACAGTCTTCATCTTCAATCCGACTCTGAATACGTAGATAAACATTTATTATAATTAGGACACTCAAAGGCTAGAATTTCAGTAATGGAAGTTTATGTCACGATTACTTGATAAGAGTTTCCCCTGTTATCAAAATGATAACATCTAATCATTATTACCACAATGAGTTGGTTGCTTTTTATTCGACTCGCTATAAAATTTCTTAACAACTTTGATGGCCATTACTGTTGAGTCAACTCTGGTGAATGATATGTATTGTGGGAGAAGAAAACTTTCAAACGTTAGAAGGATGCAACGTTTTATGGAGTGGCTTTATGTAGAATAAAAGTAAGGGATAAAAAGTTCAGTACTTGATAAGTACCATGGCGCTCAGCTGTTTGTAGAGATGATCATTGAGTTATGCTGGCTTGGTGAGCCTAGGGGTGCCCGAGGTTCGTACTTGCGGACACGGTCGGTGAAATTCCGATCGGGAACCGTTCCTGCAGCGCGTGGTTTGACAAATCTCAAGTAGTCCTATTATCGTCATCACGCCAATACGTCCCTTCTGTTGCGTTTGTTTCGTTGTATCAAATGCATAAAGTTTACGAACAGAACAGTGACGAGGAAGGAGTGTGTGCTGCAGGGGGTTATGTTTGAAGAAGAAAACTGTGAAACTCAAAAGGCGTTGTTGGATGGTCCGAGAAGGGTTTGGACAAACCAACGAAACCCTATAAAACTATTACGAGTATTTAAGAAATTCGAGTAATTTAATAAAAACAATAAGCATAAGTTACCTGAGTAGTTTTAGTTCGCCTTGATGTGTAGATCGAGTGCAGAAATGACGCCATTTTTTCGTACCCAAACCATTCTGGCTTGTATGGTTCGGTCTTGCCAGCCCCAATTTGTCTACTGTTTTTCACTTTTATCGAGAACTTCCTGAAAGTTGTCATCATATATTCTTTCTTCTTTTTTATTTCTTTCAAAGAACATTCCATGCCAATATTATTCTGAATACGTTTCCAAGTATTGTACTCCTGGTTCAGGGCTTTATTTATGTCCTTGATGGGAATTCCATATAATAGGTTCTCCATCGAAGTTTAATCCAGCAACTTTAATGTTCCATTATGAATTACTTGAAAATTACTCCCACTAACTTCAAAAAGGTTTTGAAAACGGGTGCACGAGCCGCACTACCTTGTCATCTACCGGAATTACAAGCGATTACCTAAGCATTTCACGGAAAAGGATAAGTCTGTCCGAATCATTTCGAGCCATGACGAGTCCTTACGCTTCAGGGCGCAAGGTAAAACAAACTTGAGACAAGGCTCGACTTACTATAGGGCTCGCCAGCTCCAGTGTGCAAAATGATGCTTGTTGATCATTCTAAATATTTATGTATTCGATATATTCATGAATATTTTTTTTTTAAAGGAAAGATACCCCATACATATATGCGACTATTTTATAATCACAATTCGTTATAAAAATACATCGTTGAAAGGTCCAGACCCCCAAAATATTACTATAAATTATCAATATTTTAAAATTACAGTAAATAATGAAAATATTATCAGTATGTTTTGGTAATAATTGTTTTAAATATACGAGTAGCATAGCATAGTTTATTAGAGACGGCAATTGGTGATTAGAAAATCAATGTTGCCAAAGGTATTACATTTATTGTAAGGTATTTCACTTACATAACAAATGTTAAAAATACTGTAGTCGTTAGGGTTTATATGTTTCCTAAATGAAAAATTTATTCATAATGACAATATTATTGATAGAAAGCGTTTTTTAAGTGTTTTTTTTTTGTTTTTTAAATAAGACTAGTGGCATTGATTGCATGTTAGCAAACGATTATTTTTATTATTATTTATGTAATTTATTATGTATGACCAATAAATCACAGTGGGAAATACTTTTTCCTGACAAAGATATAAAGAAGTATCTTTTTCTCGACATACAACAGAGATGTCGGGTTTCGGGATGAAGTGGATTTGTCGACAGAAAAAAAAATACTGCATGGGCAATAATACTATTATGCAACCATCTACCTGTAATAGAATCGGTATTATTTACTCAGACACAACGAACGGTCAGCTAGTAATGTTTATTTTCAAATTGAAACATAATTACTGAAAATTCAAACTCAATAGTGATCACACAAACAGGAGTTGCCTTTAGAGAAAATGCTAGAGTAGCCGTGGATTACATATATAATGAAACTGTACGAAAATATTTTAGTTCGGATGCATATTTTAGTCTCATACACATCAAAATAATCGTATATGTAGCACATATATTATGTTAATGATTAATGTTATTTTTCATCTCGTGGAATATATATGCAATAATATCTCCAACATTTCCAGAATGGGATCATGCGAAAAGTGGTCTTGGTTGCCGTCGATGGGTGAGTTCATCCGCCGGAGACACATTAAGTTTTTGGACTCGTTGCAGCACCTGACAAACCCAGTGTTTAACACTGTGACCCCACCACCCCTCCCGATTCGATGGCAGACCGTCGGGGAAAAATTAGTTTAAGAATTAATATGTAAGTTAGTTTTAAGTTTGATCAAAAAGGTGAGCCCCGTCCCGTTTATTAGTCAATTCTGTCCAGCCAGGTATAATATGTATCATTATACTTGTTTATACATTTAATAATTTTTATAAAATAACAAAACCTGTATATAATGTAGCGACGCTACAGGAAATACAAAAATAATTTGTGAATAGATTCGCCTGAGGATCTATAATTGTATATAATTATCTGTAAATTTAAAGGGGCTATGGGAAAAAAATAAAATAAAATACGTTTATGGGTACTCCTCCCTTGCATCTAAGGGCGACTAAGGAGGGCTTGTTTCTTACATTTTTTTAATGTGATAATATAACTGTCCCTCAAAACCAAATTAATCATATTACAGATCAGGACATACTGCAATGAAGTGGTATTTATCTTCAACCTGGTTGAGGTTACGCAACGAGCGCAGTTACTATTGTGTCGACCCGGTTATCACAATAATTCAAGTTCAGCATTTCCGATCTTACTGTAACGATTACTGTCAATAATTTGTAAGTTATATGTACTTTGGGAATCCCTACAGATAGAACAACTCTCTCTAACCTCGATTCTTTTAATCTTCTTGTCAAATACAGGATTTTGGGATTGTTCATAATTTTCTCTATTGCTGAATGACCATTTTAATTCTCGATCATATTTTCCTAATGATTTGTTTTTGGCTCGATTCTTCACTGTAAACAGGAGTACCGAGCCAGTTTTTGTTCAATACCTCTTGAATATTCGTGGAAATCTTAAGTTATGCTTCATGTATGTTTATTAATTTTTATGAGACATAAGTTTCTTTAAAATTTTCCACAATCTTGATAAAACGTGAAAAGTGCGTAAGATTTCATCATACAGTGAGTGGTACCTGCACTAACGCACATAGCTTTTAAGTCAATGCCCTCTTATCTCTCTGAGAGGACATGAAGCGTCATAATAGCTGATATTATGCTAATGGCGTTTTTGAGTATGTTAATAAATTACAAGGACTATCTTTTAATGACATCTTTAGTCCTAACTAAGCCCAAAAGGCGAGGTTCTACTTGCATAGAGGTGTGGGTCAATCGTATGCTATACGATTGTTTTTTTTTGGGGGGGGGAGACGGGGGATTTATTTCGCTTTAAAACCATCAGCGCCGTTATATTAAAACTCCCAGGGGAGCCTAACGATGGGAGATTGCGATAGTAGTACCAGGATGGGAACAGAGCCCAGTCTAGAAGCACCCCAGCCCCACATGTCAGGCGGTAGTTATAAGAAGTGTTTTATAGGACACGAGGTGTGGTCCGAATAAGTTTACAAAAACCATGTAAACCACTAAACATTTTCATTTGAATGGTCTTTGAAATAATACAATCGATCTGAAATTTTACATTCACATTCGTCAATACCTCAAAATATGCTGATGATTATCAAATTAAAAGATAATCTAGAAAATAATGCTTGGAAAACTAACTTAATGTCGTATTTTAATTTCAATTAGCTTTTTTGGTCGATGTTTTAGATTTTGTCCAAAAATCAATTTTCAGTGACCTGGTTGTTTGAAAAAAAATATTAAAGAAACGTGGAGTCACGTTAGGATTTTTATCTGTCGTTTCCTCACTTTCAACGTATTTTCGTTTCTATAGTTAGTGTTCTATCGTTCGCAGTTAATGACTTAATTCGTTCAAATAAACATTCATTCAATAATTTATTTAATTTGAAAGATAAACGTTATTAATCAGTTTTTTGAAAAGAATTAAACGATAAGAGTTTCCCACATTATCGAAACGATAACAGCTTATCATTATTACCACAACGATTTGCTTTTAAACACCGAGAGGAAACGATATCCTTAGTGTTTGGAAATTCCTTAGAAACTTGACTCGTCGTGAAATTTCCTAACTAACTGCGAGGCCGTCTACTTGCTAACGCCCAACATTTGCGTTAATAAGATTATATAATCTCATTATATAAATAAAGATCATTTAATTTATAGATAATTAATTTGTTTCAATGTTATTTATTGTTTATTTGTTCAGATCGTTTTGAGTTCTATCACTTATTATGCTCTAGTATGGTATTCCTCTAGTTATTTCATAATAAGCTTTCTTTAATATTTTATAATTTTTTTGTTTCTTTTATTAAATTGTTGAAAGAGATTCCTATTTTTTAGTATTTCTCTTATTCGAGATAAACATAATTAACATTTTGTTAAATTCTATTGGAGAACTATTTATTATGAGTAGTTTGATTGCTACTTTATCGGACAGGCTGTTATCGATTAAGAGTGACAGCGAACAAATGTACACTTTTTGTATACATTGAGCCACTCTTGTAAGCTATTCAGATGCGTCTTTACTACTTGGAGTTTTTGATGATTTCGACCACACCGAAGTCCGACCTGTCTGCTACTTCGAACTGCTCCGCCACATAGGAGACCTCATTTGCATCTGTCACGAAAATAGATAAGCGCTTCAGAAACATGCTCATCATTACTATATAAACTTATAAATATTTGTATTTATTGGCTAATTATTAAAGGTTTCACATTTTTATTTCTTATCCGAGTTCTGACAAGGGACTGAAGTCTATTTTTATATTGTAACATTTCATTTATTTTGTTTAATAAATAAATGTCTTGTGATATGGGTAATTTTGTTTTATGTTGTGCCTACTCATTTGACCCCCTTATGGGCATACGCACTTGTGCTTCACATCAAAAGGTCTTACTATTTTGCAGGAGCTCAAACACTACTACTGAGTGACTATGGTGGCATTATGGAGAGTGAAAGAAAAAAGCTTTTCCAAACCAACAGTAGAAGGGTGGAATATTTCATAGACCCTATATGCATAATAAAAGTGAGGAATAAAAAGCTTCGTACTTGCTAAGTCTCATGACGATCTGATATCTGTAGAGGGGCCAAATAGTCTTTATTACGCTCTTCCATCAAACGATGAATTGACAGAAGTTGACGTTAGGCCTAGGATTGCCCTCGAAAACGTGGATAGCAGCATTATACCATATCTCTTGCTGAAATTGCAGAAATTAACTTTTTCCTAATGAACAAACTTCTAGTTTGGAAGAGTTATATTCTTTTCCTGACTGTTTTTTTACCCATTTTGAGTTTGATTTATTTGAAGGATAATATATGTTAATAAATTTGATCTTTATTGCGATAAAATTACAATCTACCTTTTATTGGGCGATAAGTAACTTTGATCAATGTTCTCATTAATACCATACTTACAGTTCTTCATTTGCTTGCTCATTCATACAGTATTTAGATTGGAGGCTGACCACCAGAGCGCGAGAGCCACACACACTCAAGACATAATTGGATAAACTGGCCATTGCCGCTTTAGTCTCCGAGGAGGATTATAGTGATGTGTGGCGCAGTGTAGTGACTGTCCTAGGGGATTAGGGCGGTTGGATCGGTTTCGATGGAATTTCATGAACTTGAAAGGGATGAGTTCAAGAATATAGTAAGGGTACATTAAGATCAGAAGTTATGAAGGGTTTTGATGCTGACGTAATAAGGGGTATTAAGTATCGTTCTTAGAACTTTTAATTGAAAGGATTGGATGCTCGATGTCCGACATTTTTGGTATCCTCTATTGCTCTATTCCGTATATCCAGATTGGCTTTAGAGTAACTTTGTAAATTAGTACTTTATTTTCTATTGAGAGATGGAATGTTCTTCGATGTAGTCTACACAGATGTCCACATTCACCAATACTCGATCTCATCGAGGGATGATATATCAACGTTCAAATTTTGAAAACCTTGAATAGTGATTGGTTGTAGAGGTTACTAAACTCATACAGAACGGTTAGTGCTAAATAACTCATGAGCTACGGAACATGAAGTGATGAGGTCGTTAACGAGAGGTAACGTTAACTAACGAGGAGTTAGCACAAACAGGCCTTGCTAATGAAGTCAATGTTATTTTTTTTTTGAATTATCAAGATTGTTGAAAAAACGTATTTGCATATAACATATATTATGTTTTTAATTTATTTTTATTCCAATATAATATAAAAAAATTAGACTAGCTGACCCAGTGGTCCTCGCCAATTTATATTTTCAAATTTATTTACAAAATAGTAATATTTATTTTAAAAACAAGTAGAAAGTGATTGCATTTCGTGCTATAGCTAATAAGCGTTTCTTTTGCGGTAATTTTGCAAATCTTGAATGATAGAGAAAAATGTTCCCTATTTTTGACAATATTATTCCGTAATACTTTTTTACCTTTCTAGGCCATCGAAAATGGTTTCAACTAAAAATTATAATGAAATAAAATATTTACAAAACATATCCAATGAAATCAGCTCAGACGGTGTTAAAAATGTAAATTATATTATTTTTTTCACCATTGTTTCTTTTAATGTTTCCTGTTATCGTATTTTAAGTAACACAAGTTGAGCATGTGTTGTGGTTCTGTGCACCTGATTCAAAATAAACCCCTCGGTTTGACTAACAATATTATTATCTAATTTTGTTATGGAGAAAAGTATGGTCGATAGAGCCTTTTTAGAAGAGGACTTGCTACCTAATTTTGCACCTCTTTAGCTCAATACCTTAGGCAAATTATTTTGCCTCGTTACTCCCCAAATTTTACCTAGCCACTTCCTTGAATTCATATTTATTGTCAAATTTGTACCAAATTCGGTTTGAATAATGTTTAGTTATTTATGAAAGTAATAATAATCTGGGTTGAGATCACTAAGTGTCCATTCAATAAGCCGTGAAGCTCCCTGTGAAATTCCTGGAAACAAGAGGTTCATATTTTTTTTTTTTATTAATACTACATATTCAGACGAAATATCTACGTTTTCGCTAGTCATCCGAATAATGTGAGTAAGAAAAAAAAGGCAGCTTTTGATAATCTAAAACGTGCTTATCGACTATTTAGGCAATAACCGAAAATGGTTATCTTAATTTCTTTGATATGTTTTTATGAATAGGATTATCTGGGTTTCATTGGGTCTTTAAATTCGTCATTCGTACAGCTTTTGTGCAGTGAATTAGATCTTTAGTGTTAAATTGTTATTAATCTTGTTGTTAATCTCAACTTTGCCCTATGCTGAGGATTGGGAAATCTCAAATAGTTTAACAAACGGGATAAACTTTATTCACGTTTATTTGTTTTCCTTTCAGTTAATATGCTTCAATCTTGTGATTTGCAGGTCTACTGCTTAAATATGTGCGAACTAAAATAGAAAAATTACACATACTTTCCTTTTTAGTAATCAGACTGCATGTTATTCAAAATTTCAACTAAATATCCCTGCAATCAAGTGTGCAAAACTGACGTTAACATCGAAAATGGTATTGGGGACGTGTCTGTGGCATGGTATTCAAAACATTCCAAAAAATTGGATTTTAGTCAGATGTCTGTTGACCTTAACAACTGCACTCCATGAAAGGTTTTGTCTCCACTGAATTTTCACTTACTGAAGAAGCGGTTGTCCAAGAACGTTGCTCCAGCGACGTAAAGCATTTTCTTTTGAGCAGGAGCTACATAGCCAAAAACTGCGTGCAGTTAGTGGGTGGTTGTGTGATGTGAGTCCCAGGTATATACCCGAGTGGGTGCTTTTGACACCTTAGATGTTGATGCTGGGTGAATCTGATCTTCAAGCTACAGGTCCTTGGACTACTGTTTTGGAACTATTGCTTCATCAGCTGATGGATGGATCCACTGAGACCAAAGCTGACGATGATAATCTCTTATAAAGGTTTTGATACAGGTGGCAGTATGTTTCAGTTAGCAGCGAGTTGCAACTGCGTACTTGCTTGAATTTATTTCCATTTCCACATTCAAATCACCTTAACATTCTATTCTGATACGAGGAAAATATGCCTAGTTTATTCTAGTATGGCCATGGGCCTGCCACTTACTACGTTGCTCTACCGTTCGCGTTCTTATACGTAGCTCTTTGATTTTTCACTCAGAAAACGTCAATTTTTTTCAGAAACGTTTCCTACTAAATGCCAATAAAAAAAACTTCGGCAATGGACATTTGTTATGCGATTAGGCTGCTGCTATATTTTTATTTTTTCGGTTGGTTGAGTTATGTTGCCCTTAGGGACGAGCACTCTTATCTGGGGGTTGATAAGTGCGGAAGTTGGGCTATGTCCTAAAAAAATAATAATTGGTCGATTGCAGGTAATAAATAAAACCCTTTTTTTCGTAGTTCTCAGCTCATGTTAGTTATGCCCGGCCACTTTGCTCAATAACCAAGCCTTTTAACCAAATTATAAATAAAAAAATGATTGGTTGAGGGTTTATAAGTTTAGCTTGCTTTGTACGGCTGGTGAAGCTAAGATCATTTTAAGATGTTAGATACTAACTGCAGTAGCATTTTCTTTGGTTTGTTTTCAATTTTCTTGGGTCTCCCCTTTAGCTGGATGACATTTTTCTCCCAATAACCATCTCACATGTTTCTTAATGACTCGATTTGGAGCAATGGTTAATTAATTCTTAATGGCTCATATGCGGCGCTGGAGTGTTCTTACCCCATTTTCCCATTTTAGTTAGAACGAAAGTTAACTTCACATTTTCACAATAACAAAAAATACGGAATGCTTCATTCAATAAAAAGTACATGCTAAACCGTCATTAAGCTAATGCCACAAATAAAACCTATAACTGCTCAGTGTTTTTGATGTACAGCCAATCTAATGATAATAATAGTATTATAAATCGAAAACTATTGATTGAAGTGTTAATGTAGTAATGAGTGTTCAAAACGAGTGGCACTTGGGCATCAATGACCCTTGCAGTTGACGTGTCATAAAAAAAAGTGTTATTACGGTGTCAGTACATATTGTTAATAATGAATAATATTATTATGTTATTAGCGAACTTCTCGAACTTCTGAGTTACTACATCGAACACAAGACTTAAGAAGTTACAGCCTCTGTCAGTACCAAGTTACGCTCTCGCCAAACGCATATGAACGTGTCTGTATAATATTTATTAAACAGATTTTTTTTACAATCAGTATATCAACTAGTCAAATTTGTATTTTTTTTGTAACCATTATATTATATTTAAAACAAGTATCATACTATCCTGTAACAATAGGCTGTTGACAATATGCGTTACTTGTACGGTTGAAAAAAAAAAAGTATTGCCTCATCGTTACCTTGACTGAAGGAAAGTGTTCAATATTGCTTCCAATTCTCAGTAAGAAAATATTTTAAAAAAAAACTTGACTTGAGACAAAGAGAAGAAATAACTTTGTCCCAATTAGGTACCATTTTCTATCCTTTGTTCCTTTGTTTTTAAGAAGCCTTGAGAATATCAATGTAAAGCACAAATTGTTGAAATTGAGCAAACTGGCTGAAGTTGTTAAAATACTTGTTAGCATTTTCTCCGGGCTTCAATGTTAAATTCCTTCTTTTTCTTCTTCTTTTTTTTTGTGTCGTAACACTTTCTATAATGAACGTAAAACATCTACTGAAAAAGTTATTGATGATTAACTTACACAATTTACATAGTGAATCCTTCATTGGCTCTATGAAGTTTTCTTTTTTTTTAGAATATAGTTTTTTAGGTTTTCTTCATCAAGTATGTGGCATTGTAAGTAAGCAGCAACGTCGATTTTTTGTAACATAACTACTTTGATGTGTAGATTATCTACAAGTCGGCACCCTTTTCAAGTCAGGCTAGGGTTTTCCCTTCATTTCATATTTTCCCTTGTGAAAATCGAATTAGCTCCTGTGCTGTACGTGATCGATGCATCAAAAACGAAATTTCTGAATTGAATTAATGTTTCATAGACAGAACCACTAAACGCCATTTTTAGCAATCTATAATATAGTAGTGTCAGCCAGTTCAGTTTTTTTTATTACAATATCTGTTTGATAATATAATTAATATTTATGACTTTTTTCTTTCTTTTAGCGGTATTAATGTAAGGCTGGAACTAGGTCATGGGAAACGAATAGGTGTGTGTAGGTTCAAGGTATGTTTCTTTGCCGTTCGAGATTAAATAAGAACATGTTCCTATATGTGCATTCAATTTTAAAATAATATCTTCATTCTGCCACCTGTACCTCTTTTGATTTTTTTTTGGGCGGGGGAAGGGGAAATTTTGTACATTTGATGACATACGGATTAGTTTGAAACCTGCGACATTCCAATGCCGTTCTTCACCGAATGATATTAAGTAGATACAGAAAATGTTTGCGATTGATCGATAAACACATACACAAAAAGATGGAATATGGCAAGTTTATTTACGCCGGGAGAATTCATAGTTTCCATTATTATTTTTTCACCTGCTGTTTGTTAACTGTTTTTGACCGCTTTTGGTTCGCTAAGAATAATAATATTTCGCATGCTGAACGCCGTTCACTCGGGAACTTCTCCTTGAATTACCACGTCATGGATAATCCCTGCCCACTGGGATTCCGTTGAGTGGTTGAATGTTTTGTTGAGTGGCGCTTCTTTGAGACCGATACTATCGAAAACATCATCGAAAGTTTCCGATCGAAAATATTTTTTTAAGAAATCCGATACACAATAAGTCCTACTCCAGTATACAGTAAATATTATTTAATCTTTTACTGATTACAATTTTTTTTTACCTCAAGCGGCAGAAATGGCCTTCAATCATCACTAGGTCTCTCACTGTGTAGTTTAGGTGCTTACCATCCCATGGCTTTCTCTTATTATTTTCCAACACATGTTTCAGATTGGTACAATACCCAAGTTATTGTATAGTTGTTTTCTGGAGACCGCGATGTCCCTTGAACTCCTTCCAGTGGTAGACTAAGACAAGTGCCTCGTTGTCACCAATATCAATTACCATAGGTTGGGTAGGCTGTACACACTGATGCTCATTTACTCCTGCTATACTCATACTAATATTCCTGTAGTAACTGCCAATCCTCCAATTGATTCTGTTATAGGTCAAGATCTATAGTCTACTTGCTGGTTAGGGTGATTATGTTTTATTTTCGTATTATATTGCTTTTCTAGCGTATAGTGTTCTTAATACGGAAAATATATGAGCATGGATTAGTGCTAAATTCAAAATGTAGCTTGGCATAGCAGGTGAGCACCACATGCTTCACGGTGTCATCTTCTCCATAATTAGGTGGGTTCATCTACCTCCCCCTCTTAATGTGTACAATCTGCTGGGGTGTTGAGAGGATTTGCGTGTTATAGACCGGGACCCTGTCACAGACTGATGGAAACCATTTCTGGAAGGTGCGCTGTTCCATCTGGCGTTCCATCCCTTACTGTTGGATCACGTGGGCATTCCATCAGCTTGGTCCCTCTTCGATATCTTTTCCTTAGTGAACGGCCTCCTACAGGACTACTTCTATTGGTGTAACAGAAGGTATCAACAATTTGGGTCCATTGCACCGAAGTCAACCTTGAAAACACCTGTGTTATCGTAGTTTTTGTGACCGAATATCTGATTATCCCCGCGAATAGGCCCTGATAGAGGGTCCTGAAGACTGGGAATCTCACACCTTAGATTGCGCCGCATATGCGTGAGAACCTATGGGTAGTTTTGATAACTCAATCTGGGATGGTGGGGCTGATTTGCATACTAAGTATAACTCCAAGTTTGGCCAACTCAATGCCTACCTTTATAACTCTTTATCTTAATCTTAGGGGGGTATGGGTGGGTGCCGGACCAGTTACGCAACCGTATTTTTTTTAATCGTCGCGGTCATCTTCATTGATAGGAACCATTTTGAACCAATCTAGCACATCTTTTTTCCTTCCTTATGAGTTCTGCGCTGATGCGTACCTCTATCGTTGTACGCTAATGTGAGGAACCCCTTCTTCTATTCCAGGACCTTGTTGAATATTAACAGGGCGGGTCCTAGATGGGACCCCTGCGGGACATCCCCACTCCTCGGCAACACACGTATCCCCTCACGACCACACGTCTGTCACTTTAGTAGTTGCCAACAAGTTAGGTTTAAGTTCCTTTGCAGCTCTTTCATGACATGGGGCCGCCACGTGCAGTCTTGTGTGTGCGCTAATAATTAATACAAGTTAACAAAACGTTTAAACAATGACCTATGCTTGGTACATGTTTTTTTTTCTTTTTAATTCTGAAAACTTAGTTTATTCTGTACATATGCAGTCCTTTTAATATATTTTATTATTTTTACAAATAACTTCCATTATATTTTGAAATTTCATTTTGCCTGTTATTTCTTGGCAGTTTTTAGTGTTTCAGTGAATATCTTCAATCTGCTTATTCCATAACCCATAGTCTTACATAATAATTTAGAAAGATATCCGGTGTAAATAATGAAATAGAAGGTAAAATTGTTAATAAATGAGAACAGCAAGGGATAGTTGATAATTGAAAGAATAGGTTGTACTTATGAATATTTAATTATCAACTAATATTTATTGGTTAAACAGATGAAATAGTAACAGGGCCTGGTTAACACTAGCTGCAGAACTGTCTATTCTGTAAAAGTATTTATTTTCATATAATTTATTAGCGTACATAGCTTTTCGAAATACTCTGCTCGTGTTCATCAGGTACTACTATGATACTTTATTAGAAAAATTACAATTTGAATGTACAGTATTATGTTATAAGAATTCATTCGTGCTTATGTACAATTTCCGTTTATACCAACAATCATACAATATATACATACCTTCTGCTCTGGAGCCCTCACGCACTTCCAAGGAAATTCCCTCAGGATGGTGATGGAAGGGCCGGAAGCAGTGGAGCTCCCCTCGCCCCCTTCTTCGATTGTTTTACCATGAAGCGAAGACCAGAGAGAGAGAGAGGGAAAGAGAGCCACATACGCTCAGGACATGAATGGGGATTTAGGTTTAAGTCAGTAAGACAGTGCCAGGATATGTCTTAAATGTCTGTTTAATTTGGAAAATCTTGAGGTATACGGCAAAGAGAGTTGACACATGGAGATCACTGAGTTTGTAATGAGAATGGGTGCGCTGACAGGTCTGAGGACTTTGGATTGGAATGTTTGGATTCGTTTGATGTCCCCCAAAGTTCTATTTTATAAGTTTTCTAGTGTGAGGTTAGAGTTTCTGTCCAGTAGTCTGTATAACTTTCTAAACTATCTTGTGTGAGGGTTCCTTTTTTGAGCTTTTTGTCTAGATGAAAACCTAGGTATCTAACAGTATTTATTGGAGATGGGAAGCGGTATCGAATTGAAGGTGTCGGATGGACTACTTCTGTGAGAGAAGCAAAGGAAGGAATTAAGATTTGCACTGCAATTCGCGATGAAAACCTAACATTTTTCTTTCATCAACCTTTTCTGATGTCACAAAAAATACATCTACACAAATTCGAATTCACTACTAACTTTGAACTATTGTTGCATGTGTGTTTCCCCTCCATTCGTTGCATTGTTACATAGAACGTATGCATTGTTTGTCTCATATTTAATATACTGAATTATGCACTAATTAAAGTATGCTATTACTTGATAGTCTTACATTATTTGATACAATATGCAGATTTATCTGTCGTTCGTAGGGTTTATATTTTTTCCCTCTCCAATTCATCCATTAATTTTATTTTTGCCTTTTATTCAATTATGCCGTTAAGACAATATTATTGGAACATTCTTTAATATGATCATACATGTAGTATGTTTGAAACATGTTTTGCGGACTGTAATGGAAAGAGGTAGAACATATTTTATTTTGTCTGTACTGTGTACAGTGAAACGAGATAAACTCGCTCATCTAGATATAATTTCGTTTGGGTAAATATGAAATAAGTTTTCAAGGGAGTTTCAGTGAACATATATACACGGACACGTGGCTTAAATTGAAAAGTTGACTTTCCGACTACCCTTGAACAAAGTATGGATATTTTCCATTTTCGTCCGTCTTTTATCGGCACAAAGGAGAAATACAGCTTTATTGCTTCTGGGGGGCAATACTTCTTAAAAAGTTTATTACGTTTTGTGCTATAACACTGGAGTAGATAGCGCTTAAATCCATGTTTGCGAGATGCATCGTGGTTCGAAGGAGACCGATTTACTGTGCGCTATTGGCTGGTAGGATTTATATCCCAGGGCAGAACTAGTTGACGGCAATAAAAAGATTTTCAGCTTCTCGAGTTATTTTCTTTTTTGGGGCAATAAATGTCAGATGTAAAGTTAAGAAATAATTTTTCATTTCGGTTTGTTTTTTTGTGCTTCTACTTAGTTATTGTACGAATTCCAAAAATATATAGTATAATAATTAATTGAAGCGTTTGGTGAGATATCAAATTGGGTTAATGAAAAAATCCGCATATATGTAAATACGTCCTGGATTTTGGATTATATATATGTATGGAGACGTTTTGGATTTGAATATTTGAGATGATCCAAGGCTTGTCGATCCTGGCCAGGATACGGTTTCCCGTTCAGCTAACTGGAGGTTATCAGAAGACGCTAGTAAAAGAGACGCGGACGCCTCAGCTGTTTTACCAACACCGCACAGCTTCAAGGGACCCCCCGCGCACAATCATGCATCCAATGACAGTGCCGGCCAATCAAATCCATCAATTGACCCTTCCTTTTGGCCTTAGAATAGAATGGAGAAAAGAAGAGATAGCTCTGAAGACATCAAGAGAACTAGGAGAAGGCTTCAGTCGACACTTATCACCGAGCGAAGGAGACTAGCACCCGTATCAATGTTGAACGGTTATTTAATTTAGTAAGTATAAAGAAGTTATAAGTGAAGTCAAGTGGTAATAAGTAGTTAGTATGATCGTGGAAGAAGTGTATTAAAGTATTCAGTCAGGAAAATGAATTGTACGGACATAAGTAAGGAAGTATCAAACGACCATGCTACTCAAGGAACTTCCAATGAACAATAATTAAGGTACCTAATAAAACATTAAACGGAAATTCTATACGTATAGTAAAAATATAAACTGGTCAGTATATTCTTTTATATAATTATTCTGTAGACATAAAGTTCATTTTTATATCAACGATTTCATTTTTAATAAGTTCTATAATGAGTTTAGTTTTGATTATATTAAAAATTCCCAATTTTTTTTGGTATTTAATTATTAAAGGAATAAAGGTTTAATTTATGAACAATAATCATTGGACTGTTGTATTAACTAGTCAATCGTAAAAGTATAAATATTGTAGCGGGGGCCGCTTCAATTATTATCATTACTATTAAAAGTAGCCTAGTAGCTTGCTGGCCCGTTGTACTTATTGACGACTTGCATGCACATCAGGAAACTTAAAATATATCGATTCACAACTGTGAAAAGTATAGTATAGTGCATGCGGAAAGTAATGCCCTTCCTGTTTTCGAAGCGATTTAAGTGACAGATTATTCAACAAATTAAATATAATATAATAGCATTTTTGACCTAAAGTATCCAAGCAGTTTACGAAAATTAAATAATTAACTTGGATTCTCACGCGTTTCTCTGGATATCGTTTATTACTTTTAAATATTTATTATTAATTTTATAAGTATTAATTATTAATTTAATTTAGTTTATAACCAATGTGTAAAGAAGATTTGTCAGTATAGATTCACAATAAAGCCTCGTAAAGCCATAGTGGAAACAGTCCTTTGACCAATTGCTAATATCAATAATTTAGTCTTGTTGGGTAGGTTAACTAGCTTGTCTATGAAGCAATTTACTGAGTAAGCTTCTCAAAGAACAAGCTTGAGGAATGATGAAACAACTCATATTTTTTGTAGAGAAAGGAATTTTATTTTCAATAGCTTGTATTCCACTTCGTGCTTCATTCGCCTCTACATAGACATATCCTTTTAGCTTGATCTACCAACAAAAACGAACAGAGGAAATGTTCTTGAAGCGTTTGGCAAGTACAGTTATCGTTTCTGACAGCTTAAAGCAGGAACAGAAAATAGCAAACCACGTTTGTTTCGCTCGCTGTCTCTTGAACCGTTGTTCTTTTCATCTCGGTATCGTTTGAGCGGATGATCAGACGAACCATACATTCAACACTTCAATGCCTCCTAAATCAAACGCTGTCTCTATTGTTTTCGAATAGGATCCATCAACGCCATCATCGGTTGAGAATCCTTTATTTTTCTACAGGGACCGTTCAAACGCTAACTACCTTCGGCCAAAGTTTTAGCTTATCCATACCGAATTCAAACGATTTCGATAAGGCGAAGAAAACTGAAATTGTTAGGCATTATAAGGATAGGTAACTTACAAAAAAAAAAAGATTTTCATCAATCCAATTATGATTATTGGGAATTTATTATTTTGAGTGACACTTCCATTTAAAGCTGTTTCCGAAAACTAATCTTGATATTTTCCTACTCTCTAAATATTGCCAAATTTCAACAAAAAAATCATTTTTGGAGTAAATATGGATTTAATTAAACATTTTTATTGCAAAGCAAAAGCCATGAACCAAGTTTTGAAATTCTCGCTCCTTTATGTATTAAGGACTATCTTGGAAAGTTTCAAAAATAAGCAAATTTCCATTCTGAATTATTCAAATAAGTTTATCTACCTCAGATTCATAAATACTTATTTTTTTAAACGAGGTTCGTTTTTATTTTATTGGTTTAATATCTTATGCATTTTTTTTTGTTTTACAGTATTTTACAGTATGTTTATTTTATTTTTTTATTTGTTGTATAGTAGAGCTGCTAATTCGGTATACACATTATTGTATCAACATAAATTGAAATATACTTTCATAGGTTTTTTCCACCCTTTTACTTTTTATATGAAATGTCATTCTATTTCTTGTATTATGTTATTGTTGTTTCTAAAAATATCTCTTGTTGTGACGCCTGAGAACAGGTGAAACATGGATTGCACAAGTTGCTACGGTAATAAAAAGATTAATTACAGAGACGTGAAGCTTATTACTTAAAATATAAAAATACCTACGTAAAATGTACATATAAAGTATTGAATATTCAATAAAAGGTTTGAAAAGGCTATTTGTATTATAATATACAAACATCATAAGATACCCTAAGCGTCCTAGTAATATTCCTTGTTGCTTCGCCTGAATATTATTAAAGGGGATACCTGTGAAATATGCTATATATTTCAATTTATGTCGATACAATCTTGTGTATACCGAAACAGCAACTCTACTATACAATAAATAAATAAAATAAAATAAATAAACACAGTACAATACTGTAAAAAAAAAAGTATAAGATACTACACGAATAAAATAAAAACGAACCTCGTTTACAAAATTAACTATTTATGAATCTGAGGTAACTAAACTTATTTAAATAATTCAGAATAGAAATTTGTATATTTTTGAGTAAACTCTCTAAGATAGTCCTTAATATATAAAGGAATGATAATTTCAAAACTTGGTTCATGGCTTTTGCTTTGCAATAAAAATTAAATCCATATTTACCCCAAAAATCTTTTTTTTTTTTTGCTCCAATTTTGGCAATATTTAGAGAATAGAAAAATATCAAGATTAGTTTTATGAAACAGCTTTAAATGAAAGTGCCACTCAAAATAATAAATTCCCAATAATCATATTTGGAGGAGTGAGAATTTTAAGCCATTGCGAATGCGCAGTATTTTCTATATAGTTTTTCTAAATATATCAAAATTCGTCTGCTACAACGGTAATGTTTATTATTATTATCTTTGAAATTGGTTTTGCGTTACCGACTTTGACGTTTAATGTGCTAGGAAATCAGAACTTAATATTTTAAGTAGTTTGTCGCCTGGGACTTGAGAAATATTAAAATTTATCTAAACGGGCCTATCCCTCGCCGTTCTAAACTGAAAGCTAAAAGGTTTTGTCGGATTTAATTAATTTTCAGATGGATTAAATTATTTTTACACCCACTGTCCTGGATCATACATAAAGACAGTGTGTTCTTGAAAATATAGTAACAGTGCTAAACCTCACTTGAAAAAGAGCACCCTTCGTTAAAATAACTTTTGAGAAGAACAATGCATATAATGTTTGAGAATAACTTTCAAAAAAAACAAAACAGAAATGTAATATGAGATTCCATATTTGTTTTGATAAACCGAAACCATTATTAAAACAGAGGAAAGGAAACGATTAATTTTTTTTTCGAGTTGGCGTATCCCGTAAATAGACTATATTTCTGTGCAATAACACAATTTGTTTATTCTACATTTGCTATCAGGCTTGGTAGTCTATCCAATGTCTGTTGTCATTTAGTTCTATTATTAATTAATAAACAAACGAATTCGTTCCCGCTCTGAAAATAAATAAACACAGAGTCCTTTAATCTGGCAGCAGACATACACAACGCCAAAGTATTGGATAATACACGAGCTAGATGAAAATTTTTACTGAGAGACAAAATATAAGCTAAAATCGTTAATATGAATGTGACGTCAGAGTAACACAATTTTAGTTCAAATATCGTTGTAAACAATTTTAATTTTCTCATATTAAACAATAAAAGGAATTTATATATTTACATATACTTATAGTAGTAAAAGGATATAAATTAACAAAAAATATTGACTTAGCGGTGTAACGTGGATCGGTACCTTTCAGAAAACTTATTTTGTGTTTCTCAACAGAGGAGCTTAGGATTTTATTGTTGAATTGTTGCTCTGCGCTGGACTTCGCATGGAAAAGTATTCCTAAGTATATGAGTGCACTTTAGACCATTCTTCATTCATTTAGGAGGGAAATATGTTGACTGAAAATCCCCCCCCCTCCTCCCACGTGACTCAGTATACTCATCCATTAGGCCCACCGGAAAACTTTTTTTGTATATTATCGTGATCAAATTATATATAAATATTGTATATTATCGTGAACTGATTAAAAATTCAAGTAAACTCAAATAGTCAGTCCCCTGACCGGGTGCCAGTAATATGGCTAGTAATTATCAATCATAATTAATCCGGGCACCTATTGGATACTACTATATAGTACCAGGATTTGACAGAAAAATATTTTATGCATATATTGATCAAATGTAGTAATGTTAAATGTACCTGTATAACTTAAAGTGCGTTAAACTCTAAACCGATTTAACAATCGAGTTGTAACGTTGCCATAGACGGAATTAGCTCGCCAATAGGAATCCTAACGTTATTTTGCAACGTGTGAAGGCTTAGAAATCGAGTTAGGCCGGTGGAATTAGGGAATTATTGATAATTCCATCGGGTCCGTGTCGTACCCCTGGCGTGGGTCAACCACATGGAATATTTAATGGTTCAGCGGCCTCCAACCACGGTTGGCAATACACACCGCTTACTCTCTAACTATATTCCACTGTCTGGCCACTGTCCCCCAGTTACCTGTATATTCGTCCATCAAATGTTTGGTTTTTTACTTCAAATTTCTCGGGATTTATGACGTTTTAGTAATTTTTAATAAGTCGACTCTTGTTAGTTACAGATACTTGGTTATGGTTGCCAAAATTTCTTCATTAAATAATCACCCCATTATGGCCGCCAGATTAAAAATTCAAGTAAACTCAATTTGTCCCCTGATCGGGCGCCATTATTGTTGTGGCGTGAATGAGGACTGTTCAAATCTAGTAATTATAAATCATAATTAATTACTGGTTAATTAGTGGACTTTTCCTATTTGGGTATTTGCAATGCACTTACAATAGTATAGATGCTTACGATTTATTTTATCTGTAGGGGTGCCTTGATATTTAAATTATAAACCCTTTGTTTAGATTTGAACCTACGTTTTCAAAGTCACAGACATACGTACAAGAGGGGGAATGGTTCTCATTTATTTATATTTCTACTTATAACATATAATCTTTAGCATTGGTTAAGGGTTAAACTATCTGTAACCTTCTAGTCTCCCATAAAAACACGTGTGACTCAAAATTCGAGGTAATATTATATATTTTCTTTTGACTTTGATTTGCTTATATCATATGGTGTGTGAAAATGTGATCTTAAGAATAAACCACATAATTTAAGCAATATAG
Organism: Acanthosoma haemorrhoidale; assembly: GCA_930367205.1. NCBI lineage: Eukaryota > Metazoa > Arthropoda > Insecta > Hemiptera > Acanthosomatidae > Acanthosoma > Acanthosoma haemorrhoidale. The sequence continues at coordinate 72,286,969 of OV884015.1, read as the reverse complement.
AATGGAAATTTATTAATAATCTTTTTTAGGCCTAGAAAATGGCAGATATGATAGCGAAACATCGGTCCGTACTGTATGATAAAATAGTAGGTTACTTCGCAGAATTGTCCATTATATTTTTACATCTGCCCAACCAATGTTGTATTATTTTATTATCAGAAAACTTTTAAGTTCGTATGCAACATCGCTGAGGAATTCGACATGTTCCTGTGAACTGAAGTCTTCCTCATGATTCTCTGGAGTCTTGTTATTTGTTTTATCAAAGACTGGTACACAGTTCAACGTCCAGAGATTTACCCAAAGGGTGTGAGAAATATCACCAACGAGTTTCTTCGGTGTGAAAGAGACTTGTTCGCCTGGGCTGTAGCAGGCTGGAAAAACGAGACAGAAAAACAGGACCAAAGTCTGAGAAAGTTAATCGCTATGTAATCCCTATAACTTTTAAAGGGATGAGTGGTACGGACTAGTCCAAGCTGCTGCAGATCGTCCAAGATTGAACTGTGACTTGCTGTCACTGGGAGAAAGTAACTCTACTGGGACTCAGTGACTGACAAACTCCCTATTATTATCCGGTTTTGTAACTAGCTAATCAGATAGCTTAGTGTCTTTAGTCATGGCCAGTAGAATGTAGTACCATTTTATGACACTGAACACAACATGTCAGCAGAAAAATTAAATGGATTTAAATGTAAACCCATGTGCTACGTTCCTGACCCCTATGCAAGTCTTCCTTTCTTATGAGATGTTCTCGTGTTAAGTTTGCGAAAGACATTAAGTGTTGGTTTGGCTAGATCTTGGACGTGGATCAGTGGAATAGATATTGAGAGGTCCCAGGTTCGATCCCTGACCCTGTCACCCACATTTATTTCTTTGGCTGATGAATATTTGAATCGAGGGAACACACACCATGATTATGATTATTATTACATTTATATTTATGGGTTCTTTGTTTTGTTTAAAGAAAATCGATTATTAACAATATATTCTATTTTGAAGGAAGCGAAAATTGAACTTTTTTAAAGAATTATGCATAATATCCTGCTCTAGAAATTTTTTATTTATTCGTCACTCGCAAAGTTTCGGACATAATTAGTCCTTCATCAGGCAACACAAGTTGAGCCGTTCCAAATTAAAAACAAGGAAAACTAAATTAACGTCAATTAAAAATCTCCTGGCCAGAAATGTACAGGAAAGGGTATTATCTACAATTGTTTAATAATTATTATAGATCTTTCTTAACATAATAAAGAAGTGCTTGAAGGGACAATTTTGGGAGATAGCAAAAAAGTTCCCATAAGTCTTTTTGAATACTTATTAATCTTACTAACTTTGACTAGGTAATGCTAAAGAACTACTCGGAACTTTTGAATAAATATGCTCAAAATTATTCTATAAATTATGTTGGTCACTGAAAATTACATTGTTTTAAACAAATAAATCTTCATTTGGAAAAAAACATAAATCTTCCCTAGAAACAATAGATAATTTTAATAAAATATTTGATTCATTCATATTTATAAATTTGAATTTACCCATTAATTCTTATCATGTTTACAATATACATTCTTATAATATAGGCATATATACATATCTCAGGGATCCCCCGATTCGCCAATGTATTGTTTACCTTCCCGGCTATGGAGAAGGAGGTAAGGAATAAAATTACATTGAATAAAAAAAAATAAATAAATACCTAAATCATTGACGAAAAAAAACAAAGCTAAAATTGCTCCAAGATTTTGTTTTTAAATGTATTTGATCAATCAAAATATCATTTAGTTTAACTATACTAGTTATGTTTTAAAATTTTGGTGTAGGCATAGGTTATTTAAAAAATGAATTATTCTACCTGAACAGGTCTAATTTTTAGAAAATTCGTCATCATTTCTAAAAACGGGATCGCTATATTTGATAAACTGTTCCCATTTTTCGAGGTGCTTGGAACTAAAAAATAACATGGTATTTCTGAACTGTTGATTCATCTATCAGGTTCTTCCTCGGCCCTTCACGATTCACACTAGTGCTTCAAGCAACTTGTTCCTGTCCGGAAACTGGACACTGGTCGCCAGCGAAGCATGAAGGTTACTTTCAGAACGTTCTGAAGATGGAGTCCGTATCACGCAGGTTAACGTGGAACACTAGTTGTCTGCTGAGTTAATTGTCTTATTACGAACGAAAATTAAAATATATTGTTTTATAATATATCGGACAGTGGAGGGTTTCGTTACGGCTGGGAAAAAGTTATGATTATGTAGTTAAAGTCGATAGTTTTTTTTAATTAGTTAATGACGCTTAACCACGTTGTTTGGAGTTGAAATTATTTGTAATGCCGTTACAACTTTTACTAGATCATTCTTGTAAATTTTCATATCTCTGGCCCGAACAGAGGTCTCGCCGTCATCAAAACAGACGGACATGTAAATGAGCGTTAACATACAGGTTTTCGTTAAAAAAAACAAAACAAGCAAATAATGAAACCAAAAGAAAAACACAAGTCGATAATAAAATTAAAAAAAAAAAAACAATTCGCCAACATAACAAGTCCGTATGAAATACTTTTAAAATATGAGTATATAAGGAGGCACTGATTTGGGAGTCATTGGAAGAAGCGAAAGATAACGTTAATACTACGAATAATTGTCGATTAAGACAGGTTGTAGGCTATTCATATATTTACAGCGCTTTTTCCGGCTAAATGGTGGTATTTAAATAATTAATAATAGTGGTGTTATAGCCGCTCGTATTTATTATTTATAGAGTATTTGATCATTTATTCATTATTTAAATATGTATTTATCCGTTATAGAGAGAGTTGTTTATTTATTAACAATTGTTAAAGGAGTCTTACTCTAATCTGCGGAAGTGAAGCAAATTAAAAAAAGGTCATGGAATCCTGGAGTCGGAAGGTCAGTTTTATATTTCACAAATTTAGAACACCGATTACACTTATGGTTGGAAACAATAATTGCATCTCGCGGTGTCTTCGGCTTGTCAAAATGACAGAAATTTTGGCAACCTGTAAACGTAATACGTTACGGGAATAAAGATCATTAAACTCCAATGAGGAAAAGTCTAAAAAAACCTTGCACAAAAAACAATCATGTGATTAAATTATTTTTTTTTTCAATTCAAACAGTTTTAAATGCCTAGTTTAAAACAGGCTTCATAATTTTCCCCAAAGCTACTGCATTCGGTAAATAAAGTCAGGTGTATCGACTCAAAATCGTATGTGAAGAAGTCAGAACTAAAGATAAATTCTTTAAATTGTCACATGATATTCATTGCGTTCCATCGTTCACTTACTAGGGTGGGCTGAAAAGTTTCCGACCTCAACATGAAGATAGCAGCAGTCGTAAATAAAAGCTATTGAATTTCGTTGTTCATCTGTAGACAGTTACTCATCAAAGTTTCAGCCATTTTGGACGCGCAGTTGTTGTGTAACAGTCGTTTGAGTGAGTCGATGTGAGCGTTTTTATGAAAATGGACAAAATCGAGTATCGAGCTGTCATTAAATATTTGCTTTTGAAAGGCAATACGCCTACGAAAATCAAAGATGAGCTGGATTCTGTGTATGGGGACTCTGCACCATCATTTACCACAGTGAAATTTTGGGCAGCTCAATTTAAACGTGGTCCTAAGAGCTTGGGAGACGATGAATGTTCGGGACGTCCAAAAACTGCAACTACCGACGAAAACATCGCGAAAGTTCACCAAATGGTGCTAGACGACCGACGAATTAAAGTGAGAGAGATAGCAGAGGTTATGAACATGACAAAAGAACATGTTTGTCACATATTAAATCAACATTTAGAGATGAAAAAGCTGTCCGCGCGTTGGGTGCCGCGTTTGCTCACGTTGGACCAAAAACTTGTTTGAATGAACATTTCCAACGCTCTGTTAGCGCAGTTTAGGCGCAATAAATCCAAGCTTTGGCGCCGATTAATTATTGTGGATGAAACTTGGATACACCATTATACGCCCGAAACAAAAATACAGTCCAAATAGTGGACTTCAAAGGGGGGACCGGCTCCAAAAAAGCAAAAACTGTTTTTTTTGGCTGGGAAAGTGATGGCGACTGTTTTTTGGGATAGTCATGGAGTTATTTTAATCGATTACCTTCAAAAAGGAAAAACCAATACAGGAGCATACTGCGCACCATTACTTGACAAGCTGAAGGCAGAACTTGCGGAAAAACAGCCACATTTGCAGAAAAAGAAAATCCTGTTTCACCAAGACAACGCACCGTCTCACACCTCAGCGGTTGCCATGGCGAAAATCCATGAATTACGGTTGGAACTACTTGAACATCCGCCTTACTCACCAGATCTAGCCCCAAGCGACTTCTTTTTGTTCCCTCATCTAAAAATTGCGCTCGGAGGACAGAGATTTTCGTCAAATAAAGAGGCAATCACCTTCGTGAACGATTATTTTGCAGAGAAAAACGCCGAGTACTATTTGGACGGGTTACAGAGATGGGAGCATCGCTGGGAGAAGTGTGTAGAGTTACAAGGAGACTATGTTGAAAAATAAAAAAAACATTTCTGAAAAAACGTCTTGTATCTTTGTTAGATCGGAAACTTTTCAGACCACCCTCGTACACTCCGGATGAACGCACACAATTAGTGTAGACTCTAAAAGTGTACGGGCTCGAGTGCACTGGGTGCGGAGAGAGCTCCTAGGAGCAGAGGCTGAGTACAGAAATAGAAATCCCTCCAGCTAAAAACTATCACTCATTAGTATGGTAGTCGAACCGGCTTTCAGTTCCCCTCTTGATCAACACGACTTTTCCAATTGTCCTTATAGTCAGCCTCCAGGCAAGGCGCTTTCCCAACTCTAACGAAGGGAATCAATTCGCTGCTCTAAAAATAGGGCCGTTGAAGTCTATAAAAAGGGCAACTCCTGCTCAGTTTCAGAGCCACTTCGCACCTCTCAGCTATTTTCATGCACTATAATATCCCTTTCATAAAAGTTTATGCTTCACACTTGATTCAATACTTTTTTTTTCTCTTATCTCCCCTCATATCCCCCTGTTACTAAAATTTTTGGAATTCAATGTACATTGTATTTAAATTAATCTATTTACAATAGTTTAATATTATATGTCCTGTAGCTTGGCTACATTTTATACCATTACACACTGTGATTTGCGATTGTTATAAAAGTGCAATGTAAATTATACTTTCGTTGTCAAAACATGTTTAAAAAGTGATGGGGCTCACACGTTATGAATCATAAAACATAAAACTAACTTACAGCCAACAAACAAAATCTTAACCTAATTTATCCCAACAGTGTGTTGGCATCGATGCGGGAAGGGTGGTGGGGTCATAGTGTTAAAGACTGAGTTTGTCAGGTGCTGTAACGAGTCAAAAATACTTAATGTGTCTCCGGTGGGATGAACTCATCTACCTACGGCACCCCAAACAACGGGTGCAGGTAGGTGTTCTGTAGCCTCTGTATAGAGGTATGACCACTTTTCTCATGATACCGTTCTGAAATTGCTGGAGACTTTTACCTGTACTGTCAGTGAAGTGAGTATATAGTGGAGCACAACAGAGCTGGCCGCAGGACACGTTTGTATATCATCAGTTTGAGACGCAGCGACAAGTTATGAAGTTAGCAAGTGGTAAATACGATTGAAACTGCGTAGTCCTTTTTCTATTTTGTTACTAAAATGGGCAGAGAAATGAACACGTACTTCCATGCTCTCATTTTATGTATATTGAATCATTTCATGAATACAAATGCGGACGAACATGACAAAAAAATGAGGGTGTCCATTTTGAAAAAACCTTTAAAAGTGATACCGAGAACGAAGAATATCAGCAAACGAGATGATTTCTTAATCGTAATAGTTACATCTTGAACTGTTATTTACCTCTCCTGAAAACCTGCACGTTTGCGTTTGTATTAGCTATATTTTAGCTTCCAGACGTCAGGGCAGATGCATAGGAAAATAAACAAAAAACCTATGACTAAAAGAATAATTTGTAGTGGTCGTTATTATTATTATTTTATTTATTTTTTTTTTTAAATAAAATAAAAAAAAACAAACATATAGCTAGCGTAGGATTTGTAAATATAGTATTAGAGGTGGTTCTTTTGTTTCTTTTCTCTTTACTTTAGTTTTGTGGTTTCACCTTTCTTTTTGTATATTGTTATCATTTGTTTTGTTTTTTTCCTTTTTGTTTTTAAGAATAAATGGAACAAAACAGAATAACCGAAGGTGCGCTGACCGGTGCAACAATCCCATTGCACCGGAATACGCGCACCACAGGCTACGTAACCCCACGATCCCGCTTCACGGGCTTGTGGGGCAAGCCCGTTTGAGGCTCAGCCTCAGGAAGAGCGTGAAAAAAAAAAAAAAAAAAAAAAAAAGTGTTCGTTATTAAATGAATCTCTTTATGTATATTCGGCACAACACTTTTACTAAGTTATTGTTGCTACAGTTATAATTTTCTAGAAGCCTTCCAGGTGGTCTTAAAAGTTTCCGACCTCAACATGAAGATGATAATAAAATGAATCAAAGCTTTGTTAGGTCGGAAACTTTTCAGACCGCCCTCGTATCTAGTGGGGGCAGTTGGCCTAAGTGAATTTTTTATTATTCTAAGGAATTTATTCTGTATTCTCTGTAGCTGCTATTACAGGTCATACATACTCCAGAATGGCGATGTATAGGTTATTAAATGAACGGGGGACGTAAACAGCAATGAGATGACACCTATGCAATTTGCAACAGAATTTAAATAAGGTGTAAAGTTTAGGTTTTTATAAAAAATTACGCCTATATTTAAGATTCTAGGACCATTTAAGTTCACTATTTGCTAAATTTTTGTGGGGGGAATGATTTGGCCCTGCGTTCGATGAACAGAATCAGTTCCGTTTTCAATATTTATTTTTTGATTCCATAGATGGAACAACGTATTTGCATTGGTTGGGCTTTTCGAACTTTCGAGTAATTGTTTCGCACCGTAACGATTGTTGTGTTTACCGTAATCATTGCCATATCGTCGGCACATTCTTGGGACACGCTTTCACACCATCTTTTTTTTTTGGACTCTCCCGCAGAGAGCTCCGTAAGAGCAGTAAGTCATAATTCGTAATGCATATTTTATCAATTAATTAATTTTAATTAAAAAAAATTATCAATTTTATGTATATTACAGTGTACCTATGGCATTTGTGAGACCACAACATCTATCACCTGCATAACAATTAAACACACGGTAATTAAGAAAATAAACTAAAAAAAACATTAATAATGATGAATGCTATAATTTATTTTTAGAGAGGGAAAGTTTATTATTTGTAAATTTGCTTATCCTGAAAATAATAATTGTGATTTGAGAGATCATTCATACTTCAAACACAGTTTCACTCATTCATTATGTACGTACATAAACTGCCCAGGAGCCCCCATGCCCCCCCCCCCCCGATGATTCCTACAGTGAAACTGGTGGACAAGTTGCAACGACACTCACCCACCTCGATCTCCAACCGTTTCGTTACGTGGCGAAGGTCAGAAAGATGGCCAGATAGCCACAGACGCTCAGGACTTAAGTGGGGATGGTAGCCAGTTCTAGGAATCCAAGAGATCTATTTACAATAGAACGCGAGGCCACCTCCACTTTAGACGATGAAGATGACGGTATGGATGAGTGTTACTGCATGAGGAAGAATTGACTAAAGTATTTTAGAATTATGCGAATAAGTATTTCCATATATTTGATCGAAAACCCCCGCTATTCTGCATTGAGCTAAGCTTCTAGCTTTTTCCACTTTGGTTGAGCCTGAATTCCTGCCATATTCCTAAATGATCACCTTCCGCTCCACCCTCAAAACTTATTGCCATTCATCAGAGTCCTTTTTAATTTTGGTTTAATCTCTTCTTTAGCCAAAAACCAATTTTTTTAAGGTTATTTTGAGGCTTTCAGATTAAAGTTTAAGAAAAAATAATTAACTTTGAGTTAACAACAGTCTGAAATATTTATGGACAAATAATCAGTTCCATCCTTCCATCGCTTAATGAAGTTTAAAGTTATTTGTTTGTTTAGCCAACACCATTATTATTCTAGGACGGTAAAATTTATGCTTTATTCTGACACGGTAAAAAAAGAGCCTGATGGGGTTTGAAAAATCCGCCAGCGTGGAGGATTACGGAGAGTAGGGTCTGGAACAGTAGAATATTCAATCACTAAAATTTCATGCATATTTAAAAAAATAAAACAAACGGAAAAGAATAATAAAAGCAAAAAATAACCCACTTTGAATCCATGCTTGTTCAGCTTCCATAATAGCTGAAGTGGCCGTGTTGTATGTGGCATAACCTGGGATTATGTAATCTTCAATTCAATACATTCCTCAGAAATTTATCCCGCTCGTATATCACAGCTTTTCTCTTCTGTGTTTTTTTTTTTATTCGCTGAAGCTACTTTGGAGGAATACAATCTATATCTCCCCGATAAGAATATGATTGAAATGGTGTATGCAAAATAGTGAGCCATGCGATTAGTGTACGCATTCACGTTTGTTAAAGTAAGCAACGTACTACTAATGAAATGCTGTTCTCAACCTAGTGGAAAAATTATAACTTTTAAAGAAGTTTAGAATTTAATTTATCTATTTTTGGTATCATCTCTGAATTTTAAACGGAACATCGGTGTTGAATTTTGAAGGAATTCTCGATTTGTAGGATCAGAAGAATTGTGGGTATTTAAATAACAATTACTCTTATGATTTTGGATTGCATGCACCTGATGATTGATTTCTGGACTAGAATCTGGATTTATCATCACGAATACGAACACGAAGGAAGAGGCTTTCACTCAAGAACTGGTTTAATTGTCTTTCCACTGTATGTTTGCATGTAGGTTCTATCTATGACACCAGTCGTAAAAAGGTTTCTATCGATCTGAAATGTCAATGGATAGACAGCTCAAAATAAATGCTGATTAGTATGTACTAATCATAGAATAATTGAATAATTAAAACTAAAAATTTTTCTCTCAACTTTTTTTTCAAATACCCGTAGTTAAGAGACTCGTTCAAGAAGGTAAAGCAAAAAGGGTTTTGGCGGAACCCTACAATGTTTCTTGTGATTGGCATGCTCTTAGTAAAAAAATACATGGATATTCTATAATATATATTTTAAAGAGTCAATTTTAGAAATTAAATAATCGAGATGACTTAAAAAATAAAATGAAATATTTTGGAAACAAATATTGAGCTATTTTTCATAAAGGTTTGTTTAGTTTTTAAGGAAATTCCTCAGGTACCTTTCTATATTGTTTTTCCAATTTATACTGAGAATTTTATTTCGTTAAAACATTAACCAGTTTAGTTTATTGATTTTTCTATGTATCAACTATTGTGTAGTAGTTTTATTTTCTATTGAGAGAAATATGGTTTCTTTGGAATATCTTCGTAGTAGCGGATCTAGTTTCCCTACTGAACCGCAAAGGCAGGGTTTAAGTTTTTATTTTCAATTAACTTTAATTGCACTTGCATTCTCACTCACTTGAATCTAGTGATCTGTGGCTTTCCGGGATATGGATGGGGTAAAAACGCACGTGTTAAAATATTGATTAAGGGATACCTTCAATTTCACAAGATTACTTTTCCGAAATGTTTTTTTTTGTTTCCCCTTTTATTCCGAGCCCTTTTTCTTTTTTTTATGACAGATTAACATCGCGAAGTTCCGAGCTGAGATAAAAAAGTAGAAACATCAATTTTGTTTAATATAACTTTCGTGGAAAAGGAGGGTGGTTAGTGGACGACCAACAAACAAAAGATAACGGCACCCCTTCTGCCGAGAGTGAAATGCCCAGATTAATTTTCATTGGACCCCAGGAAATATTTCAGCTATTTCATATTCCGTTATGAGTGGGGTACGAATTGGAGTCGTGCTGTACTGACCTAAGTAACCAACTTTATTAACTTACATTTTATTAAATTCGCCCAGAAGAATTTCAGAATAGTCGGATTGTTGGGAAAGAAATGCAAGTAAATATTTAGTAAATAACTATTTACCCTCTTATCTTATTTGAATTTCTTCATTGTTATTCAGCAATCCATCTGATGTGAACTGTTGAAATATGGTAAAAGCTACCTTTATAGGGATTTGGATTTAGAACCCTCATATCATGAAGTGATGACACTAACAAATACACTATATGAGTCATGTGTATTCAAATTTATTCAGCTAATAACTTACTATTTTAATTTATAGATTTGATTATTATATAGGAGCAGATTCTGTTTCTTGATATTCTGTTTTCTTGAATGCGATAAAATTTTGGATATCCTCAGTACTATATTTATGTTATGAAATCAGTTTAATTGATGAATTATCTTCGTGTGGAAAATTGTTGATGCTTAATCTAAATACGAAAATCATTTCCTCATTTCCTTAAAAATTTCGTTGATTACCTTGTCAACTGATGCTAGTTTGTTTTATTTCATTGCATAATTGAAGTACCGCCATCTTTACCTTAAGTATGTAATGAATATTTCTTCTCTGAACTTCATTTATTGAAAAACATTTAAATTATACAGAATGTACACTACTGTCCTGTACGTAAATGAAACGATATGTTACGATCCATATCAACTATTATTTTTTACATCGAGAGTCAAGAGTTAGGATTGATTGTTTTGTGGCAATATTGGTCCCGTCAGTCTAACATGACAGGCTCATAGATGAAATGCCTTCTGAGAGTAGGAATTAAGGGAGATGTCAGAAATAACAAACCTTTATCAATTCTTGAAGACTTATTAAGAGGAAAATAAATGATGAGGGTGATATTGATGTCAAGAAATGCCTTCTAATCGCTGATCGTATACTATAAGACGTATACAAATCAGAACGCTAAAACTTTTGTAGTCTATGAGGACCGACTAGAGATTAACTGCAATTAAGAGAAGCTGGCCATTTATTAAAAACGGGGTGGAATTTTCACACGTTTAAGTTTGTTCGTTGAATATCTATTGTGTCGGATGGTAGATCCAAACTGAAATAGTGGAAAGTGGTCTGTATGATTGATATTTTTGTTCATTTATGTGTATATATTTTATGAATTTAAAGAAAAAAAACAAATGATAGTATATATAAAGTGAAATTAAAGCTATTCTTCCACTGCATTTATACGGCAAATAGTATTGTATATGTTGGATGACATTGCTTCAGTGGTGATAGCTTAAATGAGCTTACCATTAAATGAGCCAGCCAACATTTCCCTGTATGTTACTCTTTCTTCGGCGAAACAGAGAGCCTGTGCCCACTTATCTTATAAATGACAGAGAAATAATGAAAAGGCAGAAAATATCGTTCAAGGGATGCTTATCTCCCTTAAGAGGGCTACACACCTTCCGTTTTTGGGGAGTTCTCTGTCGTAAATAACCGTGAAAATCTGTATATTCATCTGAACTAAATGTGTGTAGAATACCGTAAAATTTTGCCTCAGTTCTGTTCGATCATTCTTCAGATCTCTCTTCACTTTCGACAGGCTTGGTTCTAAAATAAATAAAGTTCAATGGGTGAGAAAAAAGGGAGGCCGCAGTTTACTGAGTAATTGCAAAAGTGTTGCTAGAAGAAAAAGGAAAAAAAAAAAACACTGAGAACGTTGGTGCAAAGATAAATAAAATTTGCTGTCAAAATATGCTATATGGGGTTACCACACCTTCCGTTTATCTGCGCAGTTTATCACGTGTGACATCATGTGAGGGTGATTCACTGTGTGAGCTGCACAGTTTAGAGAGGTTGTACCCCAGATTCTGCGCATTTGGACCCTCTTTTGTAACGATAAGATGCTCAGTTGATGCATGCAACGTACAGTTTGTTCAGGTGCCCTCCGGTTTTGTACCTATACGATGGTTATGGTCTCAAAGAAAGATTCGCTTTAAGCATTTAACGGTGGGAAATTTCTTTTATCTTTCCACCAACGTTCACGGAGGTTTTCCCTTTTTTCTTCTGTCTTCTTCTTCCCCTTGCAACAGTGTCCGCAATTTACGTAACAAATTGCGGCTCTTCTTTTTCTGTCACCTATGGAACTTTTATTTATTTTAGAACCAAACTTGGCGAAAGGGAAGAGAGATCTGAAGAAAAATCTGAAACAACTTAGGCGAAAACTGAAGGATCCACACACCTTCAGTTCAGATAAGTGTACAAATTTTCACACAATTATTTACGAGGGATACACCACTCATATACAGATATATAGATAGACGGAATGTGTTTAGTTCCCTTAAAAGCGAATCTTTCTTAGAGGCCGTAGTCATCGTGTAGGTAAAGCACAGCAATTGAACAAACTGCGCATGTTTTCGTTGCAAGGAAGGGTCCGAATGCTCAGAGTTTTTGTCTACGTTAAAAACCTATCTAAGCTGCGCAGTTCACGCAGTTTATTGCTCTGACATAACGTCTTACTTGATACACTGCACAGATAAACGCAAGGTGCGTAGCCCCTTTCTTTTTCGTACATGTGGCTAATTCTCACCTCGTCTCTCGGTAAAGATGACCCCGCAAGCGTTGTTGACGCTTATCTTCTTTGCTAATTTACTGGCTTCTGAAATGGTACTTTCTGAACATTGTTCATATACTTCCATTTTTGAAAGCCTCAATTCGAAAGAGGATATTTTTTCTTCGGGCGACGCAGTTAACAGAAACTGGTGTTGCTTGTTAATGCCATATTTGACTTTGAACCTGGGCAGGAAGGGCGAGTTATTTTCAAGCTTTCACTATTTTCTAGTCAAGAGTAAGAATGCTGAACGTCTATACGTGAAATTACGACCATAAACCGAAGTGGCATTTACCTACGATGAGTTTATAAATATATATTGCTTAGTCAGCTACATCGACCTCCCCAGGAACCCGGATGAGAAACGAAGTATAGTCTGTACAGGGATCCTCTCTGGCGGTGATTTCTTATGTGTGTTTGCGGGGGGGGGGGATACCTCGGAGAGGAGATAATGCGTTTCTGCCTGCGCCAGCAGAAAAAAAAACAGTTCGATTTACGACCTCTCATATATTTTTCCGCTGAACTGTTCGTTATTTACTTGTATGTATACAATTGTATTGTATGTATTATATACATTGCAGTGTTTGACGATGTTACTGCTAGGTTTTTTCCGGAACCAAATTATTGAAATAAATTTAATTGTATTTCATTAAATATATATGTGAAAATGAAATGTAAACGATCGTTGTTCAGAGGTGCCATGTCAAATGCATAAATAGAACTCGGTATTTTTTGACGAAAATACTCCATCTAAGCTGTTACCTGAAATGTGGACATTTGGAACAGAACCGGCTCGGAACCTATGAAATTTCTGCTGGAAGGCGGGTTTTGGCTATGGATGTAGACAATTACCTTATAATTATAATGACCGAATAGGTCATTAAAGTGTAAGAAATAAAAATTGAAGTGGAATGTTATTCGACAAAAGATCTGACTGCGTTATAATAGTTGTTTTTTTTAAACTTTTTACTTTATTTTTATTTTTTTAACTTTTATGTCCTATTCAATTATTTTAATTATCCTTGAGAATAGTGGTACAGCCGCCGAAAGCGTTTCTATCAGTATAAAAAAAATCGTGGGTAGACCGGAGAAAGGTGTCTGTTTATTAATAGATATTAAGCTCTCTTTTGGAATATTTAAATTGATTAATTTAAGCATCTAATTGTCATTAATTTTTAATTTATTCTTAATCACGGGGAACGAAAATGCTTTCGAGGAGCTTAAAAACGTGGTCCGACATACTTTATTCAAGGAGTAGAAGAACAGGTTAGCTAGACGAAGCGCTTGAAATGCTTTAACTTTCATGCGGTGTTTACTCCAAGGAGCAAAATAGTAGGTCAGAAATAATTAACAACATTCCGAGTACTTGAGAATGGCACTATCGACCTCCTGGAAGTGCATGTTGATAAGAAATAAATAAGTTGTGGGTAAACAAAATATGGCGTTATTTACCTAATGTAAATCCCTGACCAACAATTAAACGACAAGACTTCATAACTTCGATCCACATTGAGTATATCGGAAATGTAGTGAAAGTAGTATGCATTTCAAATTGATTACTTTAACGACTGCCATAAGCCAGACGGGATACTTAGTTCTGCTGTAAAGATTCTTCTTTCTCACTCATCGAATAGAATATCTAAAGCTCATTTCCTCTTGTAAGAGATGGATGAAGAGGAACAATTTGAAATACAAACAAAGGTTTTCTTACACCAGCCAGTGATCGGGATTGACTTTTTGCCCGAGAAAGACCGATCGGGTTTTTCTAACCGCAATCCCCTCCTTCTCCTATTAAAGGAACATCCATCTCATTCCGGTTCTGGTTATTAAAGAGCTGAGTGACTGTGGTGGGGGCGCCAAGGCCAGCCTGCCTCAGCTTCTTGGCTCCTTGGATCTGGGTTACTGCCTTCTCGACCACCTCACTCCCGATGTGCACATCAAAGGGAACATGCCTGGCCGCGAGTTCATCTCCTCAATAATTGCAGATTCAGTGTCCTAAACTAAAAAAACAAAACAGGAAATCTTAATCAATCCAAATAGGCTTCATTACCAATTAAGTTATACTGGCAAGGTGACAACTAAAGGCAATTTAGTTAACAGACAAAATCCACGATAATATCTGTGAATTGAATAAATGATAAAACAGAAAAAAAAACAACAACAATTTATTCAGCGAGATTGTCCCCTATGAATAACATAATAAATCCTTGTTCACATGGGAAAGCAATGAAATGAAAAAAAACCGGCATTTATCCTAAGAGTGGACAGCAAAAAAGTCAAACATCAAGCGCATCCAATCCTTTCAATCAAAAGTTCTGAGAACAATAGTAAATGCCCCTTATTACGTCAGCAACACAACCCTTCATAATGATCTGAATATACCGTACATTCTTGAACTCATCCCATCCAAATTCATAAAATTCCATAGTAACCTATCCAACCACCTTAATCCTGTAGCACAGTCATTGTACTGCACCACTCATCCCTATAACCCTCCTCGGAGACAAAACGGCAGTGGCCTCGTGACCTGCTATAAAAAAATGACAGTCGGAGTCCTGGCAATTGCCAGTTTCTCTAATCATGTCCTAAGCGTCTGTGGCTTTCGCGTTCTTGGTCAGCCTCTGCTGGCTCGTATCCAGTGACGCGGCGTACGTAGGAGCAGGGGGACTTCCCAAGACTCCGCTTCTTCCTTCGCACGCGAGGGAGGTGACAACCATGTGGACTGACTTGGGGGGCCTCTGGGCTGTTTGTATATATAGTATGAATGAGCGAGTGAATGAAAATTGTAAATTGGTATGAACGAGATCATATAGCACAATTATTTACTGCCCAATCAGGCAGATTGTAATTTTATCATAATAAAGTTATTTAAAAAAATAAATAAAAAATATCCTAACAGTAACAAAAAGGAACAAGTAAGCATGTCTAGTTGACAAAAACAAAAAAATAAAATATACAATGACCCAACATTGAAACAAAAACCATAAATGAGTAGAGACGAATCACATTCGCCCATTATTGTAACTTTTAAAAATCAAGAAAATTTAGGAATTATTACAAGAAGGGAAATAGCTTGAAAGGTCACTGGGAGATATTAAAATAGAAAATTAATACAATTAAATAGCAAGAATAATAATAATGGCAAATTATGAATTGATTGGGAGAGTTGATGAACGGCGAAAATTGATGGGAATACAGTGCCAAAGGATTGCGTCACGGATAAGACCTATCAGTCTTGTATTCCCCCAGAATAAATAAAAACATTTTGATTTAGTCAGCCACATAATTTATAATAATATTGGCCTTAATAACTGCCCTGCGATACCCCTGAAACTTGTATAAAATAATCAGAGCTATGATTTCAAATATATGTATAATATATCGACTATATGAATATTTTATTTAAGATTCATTTACCTGCGCATGCTCCAGCAAACAACCATGTCTGAAATGAGTTATAAGCTGCGGGAATGGGTATGTTAATTATTTTTTGGCCAATTAATTCCATTCGATGAAGTGAATATTTAATAAATGAGCTCATAAAATTATCAAAACTTTACAGTACCTCTATGTAAACTGAGCCAGTCTCTGGGGCTTGGGGAAATGTCGTGGTTGACTCAGTCAAAGGCCTTATTGAAATCCGTAAAAATTACTTCATCCTGATTAAAACTACTTTAAGAATAGGACACGTATAACACTTGTTAAATAATTGTTCATTTAATATTTTTTTGTTTATTTTATTTTATCATAATATATTCCGAATACCTAAAGTGTTAACAATTTTGTTTAGTTTAACTTTTCCTAGCTGAAGCTAACTTTGACCAGTTTAATATGAAGCTGTTGGTAGTTTCTCAGAGAAAACCCACCATCAACTCTCTCCCTATTACACTCCTCGTCACCCTCAAAGTTGTGAAATTAATTACAGTTGTCATGACCTAGCTGTTCCGTCATGATTAACTGTCATCCCTTGCAAGACACGTGTGATGATAGAGATCTGTGCGCAATGCGCACGACAAACGGCACGTTTGGTGAACAGTTAAAATCATCTCTTGATTGGCCAAAATATTAAATCAAGGTATAAAATTATTACTATTTTACCAGGAAAAATATTTGTTTGCAAAGATATTGATTGGAACACAATTCTATAGAGAAACGGTCTAGAATTTATGTCATCAAATTGTTAGCTTGGATATTCACTGAAATCAACTCATTTTGGGAACTAAAGATCGGTTTACTTAATATACAATGCAGAACGCCAAAAATATAATTCAAAAATATTGGTGGCATAAAAATGCCGGGGAAGACACATTAGTGAGACTTGAAGTTTTTTAGTCACAAATACGACACAAATTTCAATGAACATTAAATTGTTAATAAGGTATTCTATGATCCTCATCCTATATTATAATATTTTTTCAATTATATTAGCATGTCGTACTCTCTTCTATATCACGTGTTAACAAAAATTAAAACGATTGCGTGCTTGAAGCGTTCCTTTTTGCACTTTTGAATAGTCGATATTTAGTCCGTATTAACGCCACTCAAAACTTCAGGAATGACGTAGCTCTATGTATACAAAAAAATCTTATTTGATTTTTAGAAATCAAATAGGAATTGGATTCATTTAAAATATAACACTTTACAATGCGTATATATTTACTCAATCTTCTAGTGTTTACAAAGTTGGGCTCTTGAAGTATTTAAGGAACATTTCGCGTTCGCACCCCAAACAGATAGCGTAGGTATTCGTATCGAAAGAATTAAAAGAGGTCAAATTTAGTCATGGTTTTGTGAAGGAATACTCAATAAATAAGTAAAAAATATTGTTAGTGTTGTACGTAAAGGGCTGTAAATGAGTTTTCTTATTTATTAACTGTAATTTCAACAAAAATGCAGCGATTTATAACACACGTAGGTTATTTTTTATAATAATAACTGGTTTTGTAATTTCACAATTTTGGTTATCTGTATCCATTTAATTTCAGAACCATTTTCGAACTGTTTAATGGAACCTTGATGGTCAATCCAATCCCTTGTTAGAGATATGTTACTTTAAAGAACTATAAAGAGGTCTCGATATTCTTTTATAATTAAGTCTCTCAGTATATTTGTGATGCCGAAACATTTTCTTCGTAATTGAAGCTCGCTATATTTTAATTCATTTGATAACTTTTTTTCATAATTAATATGGTATACTTTTTTTCCACATTTTGTGTTTCCTTCAACTAAACAATACATTCAACTGTACATTTCTCTCACCAGTCGCAACGGTGGTATGTCCGGGGAATTTTCGGAATTTCTATAGCTGCTCTCACAAACGGTATCTCATGTTTTAATTTGTAATTGATGATATTTTCAACTGGTAGGAGTAAAAGGTATTATGAACGTCGTTTTTGTATTTTCCTTTAAGTAAGCCGTTCTGTTGAAGTTATTCATAAAAAAACACTTCGAGTAAGGCGATGTAATATATCAGCAATGGAAATATCAAGGAAGACTCAACTTTTAGCTTATTATTTTTTTTGATTTCTCAGTAAATTTTAAGGATGGATAGCTCTTATCCTTTAAAAAAAAAAATCATACTTTTTTTTATTGAAGTTTAATAACGCTCCCCCTTAATGTTTTGAGTGTGAAAGCATTTCCTAACTGAAAAGTTTTATATTGAAGTCTCCTTCAGCTTCAGAGTTTTCTTTTTAAGAAACCGTTCATTTCATTTTTAATAGTCTGCTTGAGAGTATTAATTATCATGTTCTTAGTATACCAGTTGAGACTTTTTTTTACTCAGAATTAATTCAGATTTATACCCAAATATATTTGGGGCTGGAATATGTTAGAAAAGTTAAGGATTCTCATATTTATTCGTTTGCATTTTGGAATCTTTGTCATGGAATCTATTTGCGTTTTATGTTTTACATTTATATGTAAAACGGGATATTTACAAATTTATGAACAGTTCAAAATACATGTAAGAACTATAAAAGTTTCCAAACGCTACGTTCTTCTACACGTAGAAAAGAGAGGGAGAAAAACAATTTTTAGGGACATAAAGTTTCATTCATCGACATCATGTATATTGTATATTATGTATGTTTATTGTCAACAATTCTTCTTGTATTTATCTAAAAGCAATATCTTGATTTTACAGAACACCATTTCCTTTGTAATTACGTCATTTTCATTGTTTCAGGTAAGTTCATGGCAATATCTACTTTATTCGTGCTAAAGGGTAAGTAAGTAAGATTTATTTGCATGTGTCAGTTCGCATATGGTATTCTGGTATCATGCTTTATTTCAAATAATGTACTAGCCAGATCGAATAAATTGATGTTTTTCGTTATCACAATGCGCCGCTTCTTCTTAGTATTTAAACTTTTTTTATTATTATTTCATTTTAGAAAACTTACTTTAAACAACGTTATAACTCTTTTCCTAAAAGTCTGTCTTCTTATTTTCAGAAAAAAAAAAGTGAATTGTACATACATGTTAGTTCTGTATATAAACAATTAAAAAAAACGACAGTAAAACTACAAAAATAAATTATATAAAGTTAGAATAGCAAATATATAAGCTATACTAATAAATACATATTACAATGAACAGATAATGTTTTTCAGTTCCATAGTTGTTTTACAACCTCAATGCGAGGATCAGTTGCCTTTCAATTTTTTTCTCATTAGCTCAATGATTATATCAATTATAACCTAAATTGTAAGTATATTATTAACACTTTTTTAATTCATATCGCCTTGTTACAAAATTAATATATGTTAAAAAATATAGATTCTACAAACAATTGCTTTATTATATTTCCTGTAGCTTGGCTACAGACTTGGAATTCTGTTTTCTACGAACAGTGATCTGCATTGAACAAAAGTATTATGATGTACATTATACATTAGTGGACTGAATTTATTAAAAGTGATGGGGCTAACCTTATTTATAATAGACTTAAAACTAACTTACATTTAACAATTAAAAACTTAAACTAAATCTTAGCCTAACTTTCCCCGAACAGCCTGTTTCCATCAATGTGGGAAGGGTGGTTATTAACAAATTTATGGGTGCGTGTATTAATGTGTAGGATGCGTAGGAATAATATCGGGAGCCCGAGTTAGTTTATTTGTTGTTTTAGGGATTCATGTCTGCGTAAAAACCTTACGTAATCAACGCCGTTGTTTGTATGTTTAAACTCATTTGAGAAACCCACCGACGGGAGCCCAAATAAGTACATAAGGATGAGAATCGGCGTGGTATTTTTTAAGCGATTGCGGAAAAAACTATTCTGTATTTTAGATCAAAAAAACTTGATTTTATTTTATTAGATGCTGTATTTTCTTCTCTGTGAATTTAAATAAAAAAAATATTGAAAGAAGTAAACAAAAGAATGAGTCGGTTCGAACTTACTAAATGTACGGTTCCTAAAGTGGGATGTTAAAAAAAAAAATGAATATTATTGAAATTTATCCAGTGTTTCTGTAAACGTAAAAAAATTATAAATCTTAAGTAGCTTCCGGAGTTTTGAGGAATTGCGATCTTGTTGGATTTTAAGTTCATTATTTATTTCATAAAAACGTGAATTAAGCATGTTAACATTAAAATGCTATAAGGACTTTAAATCGGAAGGATTGTATTTGTGGTTGTACCCGTTTAGAAGAAGCCTTTGTGATTATCAACTCTACTTGTAGGTTATTGCGTGTGCTTGTTAAACATTTATTTGCACAGATTGGCGTGGACTATGCAACGTAATCCCTAGCTTTTAGTGCGCGGATTGTTGTTTGTTTGTTTGAAGATTGTTAAGATGTTTTGTGTAGTTGTGTTTATTGTTCCCTACGCGAGTTTTTAGCTCCAATCCTCCTGTCAGCTCTAACTGTGTAGGGCTTAGTTTAATTTTCGCCTGCCGGTGTGTTTATACGCCGTTTCGGGCGTCAAGCCAAAAATCCTGGAATAATTGCGTAGGGGGGTATATTTTTGTAGAAGGCGACCATGGAGGAAAGTGCTGCTAAAATACTCTTAATTACATATTTCTTTACATATACGGTGATAAGATTTCTTACGTTTCTTTCTGTTTTTCAATCGTTAAGTTATTCGATTTTGCTATGTGTGATGGCTGTCGAAAAGTATATATAGATATAACAACGCAATAATATAATTTGATACAAGAACTATTTATTCGTAGCAGCATCGAGGCAGAAGTTTTGTAATGTATTATTATCTTATGACAATAAGGAAATGCGTTCGTGATTAATTAACTATTAATTATTGTTAGTTATAGCCTGCAATACCTCTGTTTTGTTTAAATAATTGATAAGAAAAAAGATATTGTAATGATATGAACTATAGACCTGCACTTTTCCCAGGTCTCTCTTTCCCTCTCTTTTCTTATAGAAAGCATAATATTGCACAATAAATCACCAATCACTTTAAAACTTAACCATAAACCAATTAGAATTAAAAGTCTTTTATCAATATTAGAAGAATTTTATAAATTTAGAAAATGAGTACCAAGCTCAAATATTGATTAATAAATTTGGAAAATTTCTTTTATTGAGTAAAAACAATAATGTATTTTATGGTATGAAAAATTAAAAAATCTGATTATATTGTATTTCGATAGGCACTCTACATTATCAAGTGTAATAATATAATACATTGTTTAATTATTTGAATGTAATAATGTTTCTTATTTGTGCTTTTGTCAGTAGTGCTTAATGTAAATTATTGTAAGAGTCATCATTTGTAAAAAGCAAACAATGTTAAGACGTTGACCTACTGACATTTTAATGTACTTTCTCGTTCATTGTAAGAATCTACTTTCTCACTCACTTACTACTTCATACTACTATTTACTAGATTCATTTGTATAGCACCTATATTGAATTCCATATTTGTTTAGTAACAATAGGATATGAAGGGGGGGGATCATTTATTCTCTATATTTAGTAAATGTATCCTCCGGCCATCTCTGCTGTACGGTGCCCCGCTATATACTCACTTGACTGACAAAACAGCTAAAAGTCTCCTGCAATTTCAGAATGGGATTAAAAGAAAAGTGGTCAGACATCTCTCGAGAGGTTAAAGAACGCCGACCTGCACGTTGCTTGGTGTGCTGTCGGTGGGTGAGTTCATCCACCGGAAAAACATCAAGTTTTTTGACTCGTTGCAGCTCCTCACAAACCCAGTATTTAACACTATGACCCCACCACCATTCCCGTATCGATGGCAACGGACTGTCGGGGAAAATTATGTTAAGGTTTCATTTTTTAGATATATGTTACTTTTATGTTTTATGATTCATAAGGTGGATCACTTTTTAAACATGTGTATACAATGAATGTATAATGTACATTATACCTTTGTATCAATCGCAAATCACAGTGTAAAACTGTTAACAATTTTATAATATCTAGCCAAGCTACAGGGTGATATTGACCTACTGTAAATAGATTCATTTATATAGAATTTATTTTGAATTGAATAATTTTTAACAAGGGGATATGAAGACAAAAAATGATTATTCATTCTCTCTCTCCCCTCCTCCCCCCTCTCTCTCCCCCCTCCTCCCCCCTCTCTCTCCCCCCTCCCCCCCCTCTCTCTCCCCCCCTCAGATTCAAAGCATAAAACAAAAATAGTTGGATCACTACTACCGCTACTAGTAATCAACAAGTACTGACGATGGTGTATATCATTTTCTGAAAGTGGATAAGAATAGGTTGAGCGAGGTTGCTGTCAACGATTCTTGAGTTGATTCAGGTTGAGAACGGCTGTCCTAGGGTATCAACAGTTCTTCGGACCTCCATCCAATCCACTCCAGCACATTCCTATCTCCTATTACAGCTCGTCCTCAAATTACACCAAGGTCTGTCCTGCAGGTTTGCACACGCCGACTGGATTCGTCGACTGCAATTCGCTTGCTCTGTCCGCACGACACTACTCTGAACTCTGACGAAATGGCTTCACTTTCAAATAGTCGGCCAAATAGAGGCAATAGGCGTTGAGCTTTCCTGAAAGAATTTTTCGTCGTAAAATGTTTTAATTTAATCGTAAATTTTGAAGGAAACAGAATCAACACAACAATCTATAATAAATTGTATATTTATAGGATTAGATAAAAATTAAATTAAATGGTCACCTGATAACTATTAAGATTTTTCAAGTCACCGAATTTTTTAAAAAGTTTTGATCTTTCCCCACTAAAATATTTGGAGACCACATTATGTCGTTCCAATTGTCTTCACTAGAATTTTTTTTGTTTTAAGACAACACAGTTATAATGTGTCGTAAATTACCGGTTTTTATTTCGTTAAAATAAAATTTAGCTCATTAAAAAAAAAAATGTGACCAAAGGCACAGTTCTGAAGCTATTTATGATTTAAACTTCTGATTTTTCTTAATAATGGTTTAGAAAACATATAAATAAACTTCTAGCTATTCCCAGGAATTCAGATTATTTTTTATGCCTAGCCATTAACAATTGTAATTTAAGAGCTCATTCAAACCTCATACTCAATTCTACTTACTCACTATGTACAATTCATATTCATACAATATGTACTTACATGTACATACTCCCATGCCCCTGAGGATACCCCCGTTGAAGCTGGTGGAGAGGTTGGGGTCGACGAAGCTCTCCAAGCGTTTTGCTTGTTGATAAAAAAAACAACCAAAATCTAGTTTGCAAAAACGTATTAAAACTGTATGTGGTCCAACTCATAGTTCAGAACCTACGGTTTAAACCTTTATTTTTTTCCCGGTTAAGAGCACTTGAAAAATTAGGAATTCCTAGGTTAGTTCTCAGATTTCTGTTAGATGGATTATTTTTGCTTTGACCTCTTTAATGCGTCCTCAACCAATCAGAGATAAATTAGAACTTGAATCTCAGATAGAATGACCGGGTTATTTAGCTCACCGGGTTGTTGTTAGACACACCTTCAAAATGTCAGATCAATTGGATCATATTTACGGCTACTATAGTAACAAACGGATATACGATCGTACCGTACCTGTTTGAAACTAGAGCCTCTCCCTTCGGGCTTGGTTAATAAGTAATAATAGATACACGGACAATAAATATATTATAAGAAAATATTATTATATAAGAAAATTTATTTATTAATTAATTCTCAAAATTGTAAGAAGGTAAAAATTAGTGTTGCCTTTAATGAGTAATTAATGGTTTTAACAATTAATATTTAAGTTATCATTAACTAATTTAAATAGTAAGCTAATAATAATATTTACTAAAAATGTTGAATTACGTTTTTTACCATACCATTGTCTAATTATCGGTAGACATAAAAATAGTACAAATTGTTTGATAAAATGAAAACAGAGAGTAATAGAAAATGAAAGATACGCTAGTTGAAAATATTTTTCGTTACAATATTTTACCCCCACTACTGGAATGACGGTAAACGGCCTCTAGGCTGGCAACACCGGCTCAGGGAATCGCAGGGTCCCTCCTGGCTTACCTTCTAATGCTCTTAGCATAATCCCTAATTGGCGAGTCATAATCCTGGTCAACTGTCAGCCCTTGTTGCCGGGATTAGAGCTAAATAATGGACTAACCGCAAATAAGAGGGACCAGGCAATTGAAAAATTTAACTAAAAAATTACCATTGTTGATTTTAGTTATGATACTGACAGGCTATTAAAACTGATCATTAGTAATAAATAAATAACTAATGATCGTCTGAACGTTATACTGTAGCATTCCTAACAATAATCCGGTAGATATGTAATATTAAAGGAATATTACAAAATAGCTATAATACACTGATTAGCTTTTAATAAAAACAACAACAAAAAAACAAACAAACTAGAAGCATAGAAAAGAAATAAAGCGAAAACGGTTTTTACTTATAATTTTTCCAAAATTAAATCTTTTGTACTTCAATGAAGTTTTTAGCCACAACCAAGAGCGATGGTGTTAATTTGTTTTGTTTTAGACTGGATGCAATGAAAAGCATCTAATTATTTATTTTAAGTATTGGGAACAAATTGATTTTTTCATTTCTTACTTTTTCAGCTCTTAAGTGAAAATCTGTTTTTCCCCCATAGATTAAACACACATTATAAGCTGCACAGAAAAAAAAAAAAAATAATTGGAAGATATTCCAGAAACTAACTGAGAGTACAGAGTAGAAGTCTCGTGTTCAAGCCGGGTTACTTTTTTTTAAATATTAATGAACCCTTCATAACGACCTTAATATACCCTACATTCTAGAACTCATCCCTTCCAAGTTTACGAAATTCCACAGTAGCCTTTCCAACCACCCTAATCCTGTAGCACAGTCACTGCACTGCGTCACTCATCCCTATAATCATCCTCGGAGACTGAAACGGCAGTGGCCTCGTGACCTGCTATAATCAAGTGACAGTGGGAGTCCTGGCAATGGCCAGTTTCTCCAATCATGTCCTGAATGAATGAGCGAGTGAATGATGAAATGTAAATATGGTATGAATGATCGTATATCTTAATTACTTATTGCCTAGCAAGGCAGATTGTAATTTTAGCACAATAAAGGAATTATATATATATAAAAAATAGAGATGGTGTAATAACGGATAAAAACATTTTTTAATAGGTACAATAAAACAGTGATGTCCTTCGGACGTTTGTGAAGATTCGATATATAAGTAGTTAAAAAGATTCGATATTGAGTAGGTCTCGTGATTGATTGATCTGTGGTTAGAGGACCCGGCCGGAGATCGGGAGACCAGGCTCGAGTTCGAGACCAAGTCCATTAAATTTATATTTTAATTAATAATTATTAAAGTGCCAGTTGTTAGTGATGACAATAATAATTATTAGTATATTTATCTTTTGTTCTAGCAATAACCAAACGGACTTAAAATGTTTCCTTCGAACCGCTTAGACGTCAACAGTTAAATCATGCGTATGCATTATTAAATAATGTTTAGTTGTATCGAGCTGCAGAGTAAACCAAATTAATTCCTTAAACTATTTATTATTTATGCCATTAATGTATGTTTGTGACACACTTAATATATTGGATGTTACATTTCTTTTAACCCATTATTCAAATGAACTATCACTATTCATATTCATTAATTTATGAATCTTTCAACAGGAACTCAACAATGAATATTGACACTGCACTAACGTGTAGTCAACATCCCTAAATATCAATAAGTTGTGTCAATCGTTATTTAAAAATATTTTACTCGATGTAACATTGAAACGTACGTATGCATATCAAGAATATTATTATTGAGTTATCCAATGCCAAATAAATTAATGTTATATTATTACATAAATAAAGTTTAAAATCAGTGTAGTATGAATTGTTCAACCGCTTCATTTAATATTCAGTGTGCATATTTATTTATGATTTAACTTTTATGATAACCATACCGCCAGTTACAGGACCATTCTTCATCTTTCTCTTCTAAGCTACACCTATATAATATTTTATGATTAAAGTGGCTAGGACGATATGGCTTGATAACCGTGGGAGTCCTTGCAATAGCGACTTTGGCAGTCCTGAGCGTCTGTAGTTCCCGCGCTGTTTGTCAGTTTCCACTCGTGGGCTCGTGTACGCAGTGGATAAGTGAGGAGGTTCTTCTGAGCCTTTGGTTCCTTTGGTGGGGGCAATCGTGTGGAGATTAGGGGTCTCTGGTCTCTGTGTTTTTATATATTTATTATATATTATTACTATATTAATTTTTTTAACTAAATTTGTTTACCACCTTTTAATTACAGTGGTGCAAACCCATAAGTGCATGCGTTTAAAATACTACCCAAATATTATAATCCTTAAAAATAATAGTTAATATTTATGTATTTAATTTTTTAGTATTAATTTGCCCTCTATTTTTTTTTATTTTAATTTAATTACCTATTTTAAATTGTTTTCTTATTTTTATTTAAACGAACTATCGAATGATATATTTTAATTTGAGGCACACCTTTTAGTTTTTTTTTTAATTATTATTATAAATCCCCCCCCCCCTATGCGATCCATCGTTTCTTTGTTGGCCAGAGCTGCATTGTTATTATTCATAAGGGAATAAATATAATTATTATTCCCAGAATAAAGAGTTTTTAGTATTTTATTCTATCCTATTGCATATTCTACGAATAGGTGCTGAACTGTAAATATAGTAAGGCTTAGTGATGGCAATTGCTTATTGCCCAGTCGGAAATCGTATTTTATTGTAATTTGTTTCAAAATATACGAGGGTAGCTTACACGTTGGTGTTGTCCGGTAACAAATACATTTTGAGCCACTTGTCATCCTTAATCCTGATCGGTAACAACTCTACTGCTGTATCAAAATGTTTTCCCTCCTGGAGCTTGAATATTTAATCAGCGCAGATTTCCCGCGTGGGCAGTATTTTACTACTTTTCCCTTTGAGAAAAGCATAATTCCCTACCCCCGTATTTCTTATGTTTTTTTTGTTTTTTTTATTTGTGCCCGGTGTACCCGTAAAAATATGCGTTCGTCCCACGGGAATCTCTTTAGGTATTAGACCGCGATTTATAAAAATTCTATTGAATAAATTTGAAAAAAATCTCGCGGTGGAGGAAATATCACCGTGCTAATCGTCATGAATAAAATATTAATCACATTTCTGCAAAACGTGTATGTTTCTAGATGGTATTATTCAAGTTATAGTTAAAATGAATTATTAGTGATCTTTCAGATTCTCAGTGATAGTGATTGTCTAACAAAAACAGTTTTAATTACCTTTTGTTTTATAGTCTATCGGATTCCCAACAAATCATACATATTATTGATAAGAACGATAGAAATATTTATTTAGTTACCTGCAGTGATACGATGCTAATAACAGTTCAAAAAACACTAATTAAAATTATTTATCAACAACTCAAGATATTTAATACTCAAAATGAATGCAGAAGCTTAATTTTTTTTTTATGCCTCTAGTAATAAAATAACAAATTGAAAATTGGATCCTTTTATGGAGATGTCACTATTTTCATGTCCGTGCCGAAACAAATGAGACCTGTACGTGAAATTTCATGTCTAGGGGAAAAAGTCTTGAGCAGAATTGGTTATTATTTAATAAGTTTTTTTTTGTCTATATTTCAGATGATTACGGTTTTTTCAATTGTTTAAAAGGCGATTATTAGTGACCGAATCGGTTCAAAAAGTATTTTTGACCGTAATTACCGATCATTTTATAATCATCGATTTATTTATTACTCAAATGGTTAAGGATCTCTTTGGCGTACAGGTTTGGTCGTGTTTAACTGAGCCTCGTGAAGTTGAAGTGAAATTGGAAATAAAAATAGTGAAGATAAAGAAAATCGATTTATGTTTGAGAGGTAACGTCTATAGCTGATCACAGCGCCACTTACCAACTACGGAAACACCCTACGGTGGGCCTAACTTTACCTTTCTACGTCTACGGAGAAGGAGGAAAGGCTTAATAATGACGCGCTGGACATGAGTGGAAAAACTAAGCAGTCCCACAACTCCCTTCGTCAAAAAACTGACAAAAGATCAGGGGGCTCTACTTCCGCTTCAATCTCCGAGGAGGATTGTAGAAATAGGTGATTTAGTGATCTCGTTAGAGGATTTGAGTGATAAGATTTTGTGAAAATGTGATCTTTAATAGTGGGAATTTAAGGTCATGGTTTTATCATACACGAGAAAGACTGGTTCAAGGGCATAAAACTCACTTATTGCTGTATTTTGTTTATAAGTTTCGTGAGTTATTTTAATTCTTTACCACCGTCATTGTTAGCCAATTTTCACTTAGGGCTACACCAAAATCAATGAATGAGTAATAGTTTAAGTTTTTTTTTTTCGTATTCCCTTTTTAATTAAAAATTGTGGAAATCAGTATTGACTCTATTTACTATAAGCCATTATTTGTCCTGTAGCTTGGCTACATTTTATACACTTTTGAATAATTTTATATTTATGTTACCAAAGTACAATCTACATTATACATTTCTTGTATATACATGTTTAAAAAGTGATGGGGCTCACCTTATGAATGATAAAACTTAAAATTAACTTACATCTAAGAAATAAAATCTTAACGTGTTTAACTTAACTTGTTAATTAAAGTGTTAAACACTGGGTTTGTTGGGTAGTTTTAAATTGCGATTTGTGAATGTTACAAAACTACAATGCACATTATACATTCATAAACATATATATATTTGTGTGTTTAAAAGTAATGGGGCTCATGTTAAGAACCAAATGATCTATAGTAAAAAATTTTTGTCAAAAAAAAAATGTATGCGAAACTATTGATGCACTGGTCAACTAATAATGTTTAGGTTCTCATGAATACGTTCTGAAACTTATCGCATCTTCCCATACTTCGTCTGAATCAAACAGATTGTCTGATATATTTCGCTTTTTTCCACGAATTCTCCGCGCCCCTCCTTTTTAGCTACGCCTTTTTTTCCCGACAGCTCGGAATCCGCAGCGTTCCCCGCCCAATTGTCAGTGACTAGCCTTGTAAAGTGCCCCGGCCGGTCCCCCTTACTGGCTTGTGGCCCTTACCGGCTCTCAACACCTTTCTGCCTTTACTTTCCTCTTTTAGCCCTCTCGCTGTTTATATGGGCAGGGAGTCAGTACTTTGCTTAGCGTTCAATCAAATATTTAATGGCAATTGAGTAGTAAAGGTCAAATGTTACGTCTAAATAGTCAATCGGGTTGGTACTTGAGGACCGGTTCACGGAATCAGGCATCAGTCGATCAATGAAACGTAACTTGTCATTTTTTTTTTAATTCGAATGACCTTTTTGTTCCCGGGGGGGGGGGGGTTTATAGACACTAAGCGATTTGTTGAGGAATGAGCCTCTTCAGATCAGTGTTCTACTGAGTTTGTGTAATGTTACCATTGCTAGATTCTACTTGAAGTACAGTTAGTGGGGTTCAATGTTACCTGTTTTGTTCCTTACTTCGTTCGGCTGTGGCCTGATAGACCTAGACACAAAAGGTCTATGGTCTGTACCTGATCTTGGGTCTCAGCTTAGTTCGGCATCGTCCCCTACACTGTACTTATGTCAAGGTGAACGACGACATTGCTGGTGAGGGGCCAATTGTCTTTTTACTTCAATGTTTACTTCTTCGTCGCATGTCAAGCTGACCATTTTTGGGATGATGCGCTAGACCAGATAATTATGATTCAATGCCGATGTAGATTCCAAAAAATACTCAGCTAATTTCTATTTAAAAAATTATAATGATAAAAAGTTATTCGTAGGCGATTTGCTAAATAACCTATCAAAAATAATATAAATTCCACGAAATTCTTATTTCTTAATAAGAGTTCTTTGCCCGTAGGGTTTACGATAAGTACTGCGTCATCCAACAAATGAAAACTAAGCACCAAGAAAATCATAAGACCATAATCAGATGAATGACAATCTTAAAACCGACAACTATAGTATAGGTTTAAGAAGATGAGTTGGTAGAATGGATATTCTGTAATAAACAATCGTAAATCAACGAGGACTGAATTATTATCACAAAAGACGCTCTTGGCGTGAAGAATAGTTTGGACATTAATAGCCCTCATGGATGACTTTCTAAATATATTCGAATAGCTAAGAATTTAAGGAAACGAGCTGTTGAATTGAACTACTTAGTTCAAAAATTATTTTGAACGGCTTGAAGGGCAGACTAGGTAGACCCGAACGGTTCGAATATTCCATCACATTTAAAATCCAACTTATTTTTTTCGGGTCTATTTCTCCACAATTTCAAGGTAGTTTTTCGGTGTCATACCTCCTTGTCTAAAAATGTCACTAAAAATTTTTTTGAAGTACTAAAGATTGGTATAAAAACCGTTTATGGATATCTGCTTGTTCATCTACGTCAAGTCCGAAACATTCACCTGGTTTAGGAGTTTCTCAGATGGGCATAAAAGCAACATTTGCACAATTTTATCGAGTAATTTTCATTGATAATTATATTAGATAAAACACTGTTTTAAAAACGCATAGACCTTTGACTCGCCCACTGATTATTAAAATCAGTTTTATCACAACTTATCTCATTTAATATAATTTAAGACCTAAATATTTAATATATTGCTAATGAGACACTTCTCCCGATGTTTCTTTGGAATATTTTTGAATATACCTAATACGAGTAGGAGTGGGAGGAATTCTCATTTCTACTATTAAAATTACTCCGCTGCAAAATGATTTAATATGGAGTTTTTTCGAGTGTTGCTAATGTAGTTCGTTCCAACCTTGCAAGTTATATAAGTGTGCACTGTATTCGCTTCGTGGAAATCTCATTGAATGGCGGTGATTCATGGTTGTGGAAATTCTCGCAACGTACTAATTAGGTTCATGGTTTCGTGGACAAGGATTCTTTTTTTCTTGTGCATTCAGTATTTGTTAAAAAATATATTAACATCCGAAGCTAGTAGATATCTTGATCACCCATCTAACGACGATTCAGATGATATTAACGAAGTGTCTCGTTTCAACAAGAACACCGGTGAAAAAAGTGTCAAGGTCGAGCGAAATTAAAATCAAGATCAGTGCGCTGGGAACAGATTCTATTCTTGATACCGGGAGTCATTCCAGAATTTGGCAGGGGTCCATTGAGGATTGCCAGTAGGTCAAAGTTCTTGTTGTTTGGTCTTATGGCACCTTTTTAGCTTAAATACTCTACTGCTGCCATAGATCATAATTTGCTATTGAAACATAGTTTTTATTATTGGCTTCTAATCTAAAAAAAAAACATGTGCACTCAGTTTTGTGTTAGTAATTTTAAGTTACGTCTATTCTGTCCTACTTAACTATTTTGATATAGGAAAATGAAAGCTGGGGAAAACACAGGGTTTGTGCTTTTAAACTATTCCAAAAATAACTACCATACAAAATAATTTCCTATGATAAAAATTATTTTGATAGATTCATGTTGTATTGTTTTAAAAATTGGCTTATATATATACAAATTTATTGTGATGAAATTACAATCTACCTTTTATTGTGCAATAAGTTACTGTGATAAATGTTCTCATTCATTCGCTCGTCGTACAGTATTTAAAAATACCCCATAGACCTCCCAAATCCACGTGGTCGGCTCCTCCGTCAGCCGTGTCACCGGATACGAGCCAGTGGAAGCTGGCCAAGATCGCGAGAGCCACAGATGCTCAGGAAATTATTGGAAAAACTGGCCGTTCCCAGGACTCCCACTGTCACGTATTTATATTAGGTCACGAGGCCACTGCCGCTTTAGTCTCAGAGGAAGGTTATAGGAATTTGTGGTGGAGTGTAATGACTGTTGTAGGGGATTGTTTGGTTGGATAGGTTTCAATGGAATTTCATGAACTAGGAAGGAACGAGTTAATTCAAGTATGAAGGGAATATTAAGATCGTTATGAAGGGCTTTGTTGTAGACTTTTGATTGGATACGCTTGATGTTCGACTTAATTGCTGTCCCCAAAGCTCTATTCCGTATGTCTAGATTGCCTTTATTATAACTTTGAAAATTTTTATTTTATTTTTATAGAGAGATGGGATGTCCTTCGAAGTAGTCTTTACAGTTGTCCAACGCGTCAGTTCTTGTCTTTTTAGCCTCGTGAGTGGGTTCCATGTTGATCCGCCATTGGTTGCTCCAATACTCGATCTCACCATCATGGTGTTTTAGAAGGTTTTGGGATGCTATATCCGGGGTCTTGGTGGGATGGCAGGACTGCAGTGTCATCAGCAAATGTTCCGAAAAAGGTATTGGGGGTAGAGGGGACACTGAGTAATATAAGACCGATTTCGATGAGTTTCTTTTAACCAGAAACCACTAAGCTTTCTACCTTTCTAGTAGTTAGCCTTTTCTGGACTTCCTCTGATACATGATATTTTACATTTGATATAGAGGAAACATCCACCATAAACTTAATTAAGAGTCATTAATAGAATTATTTCTCGTTATTTTCGATTTGTTATCAAATTAAATATGTCATGATTGACAATATGTATTTATGTAGTAATTTATGTATTTTTTTTTTTTTAAAACTGTAATTTCAAATAGTCATAAAAACTGTCATTAACATCGTAGTTGAGTACCATTTAAATTATGAGTCATTAATTAATTACGAAGTGATTAAAAAATGAATATTATTCTACATATGAGGTAGGTTATCAAATTAAAGGTCTCAACTTTTTGGATACATAGTGTACATGCATAACATAATATTTAAATTTTTTAATGATAATTTACAGGTATCAACAACTTCGATAATACTATAAATTTTAAATCTATTTATGATATGTCTAGAATATCAAATTTTGTTTCACCTAAATAAAATTGTGGGTATACATTTTTGCTCCCGTCGCAACGGAGAAATGTACATATTTGTCTAATGGCATAAACTCTTCAGCCCCTAGACAATATACAATACCCTACAATACCTCTACATTGTATTATGTGTGCATTGTCCCATGCATGAAACAAAGGGATCACCGTTGCGCGAGTGGAAGGAATACATTAAGGTAACATTGATTTGCATTATATATTAAATTAATTGAACCAAGCTGTCATGTTCGAAGTTTATTGCGGATTTGCTGTTCCCTGTGTAAAATGGGCGTCCTAGCTGTGGTATGTCGGTGTCTAAAATAATACTATTTTATTCTCTCTCAGTCCGAATGATCACGCTATGGAAACGATTCGACGATCACTGAAATATTTCATTCTCCTACAGTTTAATAAATATTTATTTGAATATTATTACAATCTACCCTATAAGGGCATTAGATAACTATCATAAATGTCTTATTCATGACATACGTACAAAATTATTCAATTTACTCTCTCATTCATGCAGTATTTGCCGTAAACACACAGTATGTCAGAAAAGGAAGGTTCTCGAGGTCTTGCCCCTTCAATCTCCAAGGAGGATTGTAGGGATATTACAGTGAGATTAATATGTACTCTCTCTCTCTCTCTCTCTCTCTCTCTCTCTCTCTCTCTCTCTCTCTCTCTCTCTCTCTCTCTCTCTCTCTCTCTCTCTCTCTCTCTCTCTCTCTCTCTCTCTCTCTCTCTCTTCTTCCTTTTAAGTTATGAGCCTATTACTTTGCTACATACTAGAAGAATTTTATAATTTAAGAAAATGAGTATCAAACTTACATCTCGATTAATAAATTTGGAAAATCAAGTGTAATAATGGATTGTTTAATTATTTTCAAGTAATTTATTCACGCTTATTTGCGCTTTTTTTTTTTTTTCTTTCCTACCCCTTTAAATTTCCAGATAATTATATACAATTATAGATCCTCAGATGAATCTATTTACAAATTATTTTGTATTTCCTGTAGCATCGCTACATTATATACAGGTTTTGTTATTTTATAGAAATTATATAATGATTATTTGCGCTTTTGTTCGTAGTGCTCAATGTATATTAATCTAAAAGACCTAATTTGTAAAAAGCAAACAATGATATGACGTTGACCTACTGCCATTGTGACGTACTTTCTCGTTAATTGTAAAAAAGGTCGTCGATTTAGATTTGCGAGATTTTATAAATAAAGCGTTTCCCCCCTGGCCCGGTACGCCCCATAATAAGAATTAGTATGTAAGTTAGTTTTAAGGTTGATCAAAAAGGTGAACCCCATCACCTTATTAGTCAGTTTCGTCAAGTCACGTATAATTTATGTCATTATACTTGTTTATACATTATATAATTTCTATAAAATAACAAAACCTGTATATAATGTAGTGATGCTACAGGAAATACAAAATAATTTGTAAATAGATTCGCCTGAGGATCTATAATTATATATAATTATCTGTAAATTTAAAGGGGCTATGAAGAAAAAAAAAAAAAAATAAAAAAAAAAAAAAATAAAAAAAAAATAAAGCGTTATTCTCTCTTTTATTTATATTACAATATATTTATTTATTTATTCTCTCTCTCTCTCTCTCTCTCTCTCTCTCTCTCTCTCCCTCCCCCCCTCTCTCCCTCTCTCTCCCCCCTCTCTCCCCCTCAGCCCCCCTCAGATGTAATGTATTAAACAATAATATTTATATCTCCACTTACTGTAACTAGTTATCAACAATTACTATCGATAAAGTATATCGTTTTCTTAAAGAGGATATGAATAAGTTGAAACAAGGTTTGCACACGGCGCGCAGTACTTTTTTTTTTTTTCATCGCAAGTGCTTTCGACGTTTTTACACCATCCTCAGATGACGCGCAGTTAAAAAATAGAAATATGAGTAGAAAAAAAATAAAAAGTTTCAAGTGCTCGCAAACGGAGTTAGTTAGCTCGGAGTTGCTAAGGTGACATTTTGTCCGGAATACCGGTTGAAAGAATTTCCCCTCCCAGTTTTATCTGGCTGGCAACGCATTACTTTTAATGGAATCGGAACCATTTTTCTGTCGAGTGGAAGTACTGTTAAAGTCCCAAAACGCGGAGAGTGGGTTTAGTCAATACGCATGCTGTACAACGTTAAAAACATCTTATACGCTCTTTCTACATTTTTTTTTATTGTTGTTTCTTATAGGTATTTTTGATTTTATATATTTTTTACCGCTTAAGGACTGACTGGATATTTAGTAGTAACTTTTATGTTTTTACCCATACGCGTGCCATATCCTGGAGAATGTGATTCTCCGGTTTGACCCATACAATTTAATATATATTATGGATCTTTAAAGGGTTGAAAGGAAAATTCACTCAAAGGTGTAAAACCACAAATTGGGTTTATTTATTATGCACAAGCGCTTTCGGCAGCTCACACTACCGTTATACCAACACACTTATAGGTACGCAAAATTACCTAAAAACAACTAATCATCATGCTGTACAAAACATACTTTAAACAATAGAAGATTCAAGAAGAAAACAACCGATATAAAATAACGGTCACAGAGCTAAGGTGGTTCTTTAAAAAAATGTATAACGATTAAAATGATTAAAAGTATGTGTAAATATAATGCGTGGGTAATATAATGGTGTAGGGGATAAAATAATTTACATACAATCTAAAAAAATACACAAGCTCTGAATACCTGGATTCCACATGATAACATATATAATAATAAAGTAAATACATATATAAGATAATGCAATAAAAAAACCTAACATAATAAGACAATAATTAGCTGCCGAAAACGCATGTGCGTGAAATAAACGTAATTTGTGGGTATCTACCTGTTAATTACTAATAACTTACTTAATTACTTTCAATTTATAACCTACATAAAGTTTACATTTTCTTTTGTTCCTTTTCAGGGTTGTTTTCTCTCCCCTTCCCTCAAAACCATAGCCCGTAGTTTTCACCCAAAAAAAGTATTTTTGTCTGAAATTATGGTTATTAACTAATTGAGTATCGAGAATGGTATGAAATTACAGATCACAACATCTTGACTAAAAATATAAATATGTGTTGCGACTTAATTGGACTACAATTACGTATGTAAAATCATAGTAATTAATAAAAATAAAGCTGTCATTAAAATTGTGTTCACAACTTTAACTCAACCTGCGATTCATGTATGGTTTGATATTTTTCATTGATGCAAGTATTAAGTAAAAATACCATGATAAAATAAATTGTCATTGATTAATTAATTACCTGTTTATTAGTTTGAATACACTAATTTGAATTAGCTCTCCCAAAAAAAGGACCATGGGCCCTTTTTCCTACTACCACTCAGTGGATTTTCTTACTTCTATTTCTTTCATTCATCCCTCCTTCGTTCATAATTACCCGAAATAATAGATAAATGAGAAGCATATATGAAAAATATAAATATATTGATTTTAATAGTATACGTTTATGAACAATATTTTCAACGCCATAAAAAATATCAATGGTTATTAAAATATAACATTTGAAATATTAATGTCTCTATTACTCAAATTCCTGAGGTTATCAAATTAACCATCTCGACATTTAATTGAAAATATACAATATATGTTGGAACTCGAATGGACTACAACACCTGTAATAATAAAATAAAATAAATTGATTAACCTAGTCCAGAAGAAAGAGGAAGGGACTAGACTTTGTTTGTGCATTGAAGGAATTTTTAAGCCTCGCTCTTTTTCCTTCGCCTCTTTACAAATATATGTATGTTATGTATATTTGTATGTATATGGAGGACTTGACACAGTTTTATGAAGAATTCCAGATAGAATAGAATGGGAGATTTTTGTAGAACTCCTCAAAGCTTTGTGTCCAAAACTTGTATGATTGTGTTAGATATATTCCTTTGCCTTCTAGTGTGATTGTTGAATCTGATTTGTTTTCTATCAGACGAGATGGTTGTATTAATTGTGAGTTGAGACCTTATTCTTGTGTAGTCCTTTGAACAAGTATTAGAATTTCAGGCTAATATTGCGACTTTTCGAGAGGTATCATTGGCCCTCTAATTTCAAAACCGTGCAAAATGTAGGGCAAGTGTGTACCAAAGCTCCCTAGGGATGAGCCAATCCCCAATTGAGTATAATCGGAGAAAAAACTAGTAAGGATAATAAATATAGTGGACTATATTTAAAAAGCCTCCTTGTGAAATACTTTTTAATATTAGTAAGAATATTTTATAGCGTACGAGACCGTAAAATATATGCTATATAACTAATACGCTCACCGTGTTTGAATTTTTTTTTTTTTGTTTAACTTCTTTATTATAATAAAATTACAATCTGTCTAATTGAGCAATAATTAATTGTGATAAATGTTCTCATTCATACCGTATATACAAACAGCCAAGACCTCCCAAATTCACATGGTTGTCATCTCCCTCGCATGAGAAAGAGGAAGCGCGTTCTTGGCCCCCACGCTCCTCTGCCGACCGCGTCATTGGATACGAGCCAATAGAGGCTGGCCATGAGCGTGAGAGCCACAGACGCTCAGGAAATGAGCGGTGACTGTCAAGTATTTATAACAGGTCACAATGCCACTTCAGCATTCTACGTAGCGGTGATGTGTTTACTTGTAATGTCCTTAATTTCATTTATTTTTCGAACATCAAGCGCTTCCGATCCGTCCAAAATACTACTGACATCAATTAATGCGTCTTTTTACGCCACAAATATTACCCTACATAATGATCTAAAAATCCCTAAAATCTCATCAACTTGTTTGATCACCCAAATCATTTAGCAAGATCACTTTCGACCATAAACCGGATTGAATCGGAAGTACGACCGTTTTTAAATATTGATTAACTGGGATTTCTGACTTATCTGGCCAGTTTTCTCTTATTTAATGAGACTCTGTTGCTCTTGCGCTCTCGTTAAGCCTCCACTCCCTTTTTGTAGCATTGATGTGCTTAGTACCTTGCCGGGTCTTCCCGATACATGCCTCCTTTCTTCATAGCCAAAAAGGTGACAAGTCTGCGAGTATATTGTATGCATTTGTATTGGAATTGATGTACTTGCATATTGAAGATCATGGGAGTGAATGCAATATTGTATATATAATACGAATGAGATTATTTATCACCATTAACTATTTCCCTATGAAAGAAGATTGTAATCTTTTTCAAATAAAGATTTAAAAAAAGACTAATAACCCTTGGTTCCATCTTTGTTGAAGATTCTTTTGGCGACTAGAAAAGATGTTGGAATTCAAATGAATATAAAGAAAAAAACAGCCTGTATCACTAGATTAGTAAATATCAATTCCAGTAATTAAGTCCTTCGTTTTAATAATTATTATCCAAAAGGAAAAACAAATCGAGAGTGCCGAGATTCAAACCCAGCCAACATGAACTCACTACCTATATGTCTTTTCTTTGACTATTAATTTATCATCTCAATTTATGATACACGAACTGCCGTAAATTATATGCAGTTGCTGTTTCTCGTCAAACTTATTCCATCCGTTAAGCCTAGTTGTTAAAGTCAAGATAGCTGGAACATTTTTATTCGTTTTTTCCGATGAAATAAACATCAGGATTGTAATTACAGCTGTTTTATAGCTATAATAATGATGCTATTGGTGAATCATTGTAATGAGATCATCATTTTAAAAAAAAATGAAGTTCGGAGTTACATCTTGCAATATAACGTCTATAATGACATACTGGCTTCCATCATAAATTTTCTTTCCAGAACTGTTTCGATTCTCTACTACTCTACTAATAAATAATAATTAAGGACATTAAAGGGTTGAAAGAAAAGTCAGTTGTAGGTGTTCGTCAAATGCAAATTTCTTCTATTTAAAGGATGAGTGCTTTCGGCAGCTTACGCTACCTTTAAATTTATGACATTTTCCGTATCTTTTCTTTACCCTCGGTAGACTCTCACTACCTTCCCGATTCCACCCGCCTCCTTTAGGCATACCACACCCTATATCCTTCTCATACATCCTTCAAATGGGGGACACCCCTTAGTGAAAGGCACTCATTAGCCCAAAATAATTTTCCTTTATTTTTTCCCACATCCAATTTTTATAAGTTTGAGAGCTAAGGAAAAACAAAAAACAAAAAACAAAAAAAAAACGTATCTTTTAGGCATCCCACACCCCATATCCTTCTCATACATCCTTCAAATAGGACTCCCCTTAGTGAAAGGCACCCATCATCCCAAATAATTTCCTTTATATTTCCAGTCGAGAGCTAAGTAAAAAAACCGTAAAAGTTGGTGACGGTTCGCCTGTAAAATGTGTGGTCTTATTTGATATTGACTGTTCTTATTTGAAACCGTGACGTATGCTTGCTCTGCTGTATTATCCCTCGGTTTTATGCTAGGGATATTTATAAATCTGTCAGATCCTTATCATATTATATTGCCTTAGCAAAATATTGTTATTCAATTTGTTAAAATTTCTCTAGATGACAGAATTAAAAAAAAAACATTCCAATTTTGCTCTAATTCGTAATAAATTACAATATTTATTAATAGTTAATAACCAAAGGAAAAATTACTGGTAAGATCAGGGTTCCAACCGGGGGCTTAGCCAATTGATCTACACGGTACGCAGTTCCCGATGGACACATACGCAGACAGCAGGTACCCAGTTTAACGGTTAGTTAATTAGTACAGACTTTGTGAGAGTTTGCTAAAAGAGGAATCATACCGGGAAGGAAGTCATTGGAGCCCCCGATATTAGAAAGGTCCCAGGTCAATTCTTCGATCTTGCGAAAAAAAATTAAACGTGGTATCTTCAAAGTATTCCCAAGTCACAGCTCACGATGTGATTTTCCCCCAAGTTGAGGGGCTCAATGAGTAACGCGGGTAGAGTATCAAAGATATTCTACGATATATAAACTTATGATAAAATTACTATCTGCCTTATTGGGCAATAAGTAATTGTGATAAATGTTCTCATTCATACCATATTTACAATTTTCATTCATACAGTATTTACAAACAGCCCAGAGACCTCCCAAATCCACTTGGTTGTCATCTCGCTCGCATACGAAAGAGGAAGTGGAGTACAAAGATATTCTAAAAAATGTATCTTTTGAGAATGAAAAATTAAAAATTTACCCATATACTATACTGAATGTAATTTTTTGTCGTTTCGGTTATACATGGCTCAAAATATAAAATAATATACAAGCATGTAACGAAATGTTATTAAATAATTTGAAACACATCTATAAACAAATTAATGTTTTATCCAGCTTATTTATCAAGACTATTTATTATTGATTAGAATCGTCACCACAATGCTGATGAGAAAATTGTAATTTTAGTAATAAAGCATATAAATGAATTGTGTTATAACAATAGTGCTTTATTATATTGCTCTTTAAAGGCAGGCTGTAGTTTTCTTCAAATCAAAATTTATAAAAAAAATAATAAAGATATAGAATACAAACAAAAACATAATATAAAATACATGACAATAATCAATGGGATTTTCGTTCGTGGTATACCAAAGATAAGGACATGATATTCATATTCTGAGATGAGAAGGCCATTAGGATATTCGCAATGAATCCGGAACTATTTTTCAAAGAAAAAGACTGGTTTCACTCACAGGCAGCCAACCTCAAAAAGACGTCAGCTGTAAAATATATTCCACTGTTTCAGAGAACAAATAACATCTGTATGATGTAACCTGCATGGTTAGACAGTAACGTAATAACGTGATTTCATTGCCTTCACCACATCAATCATATTTAAGTATTTACTATCTAGTGTGAATTTAATTATGTTGTACGGCGAAGTTACAAGTTGGTACAAGGCCAGTATACTTTTTATTATTTAAAATAATTTTAAAAATTGTTAATTCGGTTTATTTTTATTATTATTACCTCTGAACTGAGCTCTATCCGCGTAACTGCTGTTTATAAGTCCATCAACTTTGTGGAGGGGGTATCGTCATTGCTAGCTCTGTTTTGAAGAATGCTTTGAAGTTAGACTTATACCACGTTTAATTGATTTTCGAATACTTTCCGCTATCGTGTCTCAACCAAATCAGGGTGATTTTGAACGTAAATTTAGAATGTCAAATAGATTTGGCCATCTTACGGGGTACATTGCAGTACATACTCACGACTATTGTTTCGTAGTGCCTAATCTGTGCCTTGTACGAGTGCAGTTTTCAAATAACAAATTGTCTGTACGTCGACAGTATAGTTCATTCAGAAAAACGTTTTCGACAGCTCTGAGTTGTAGATTTTAGTTGCTGAATTTGTATTAGACTTTTTTATTGTTAATGCATCGAATTTTTTTTATACTATACTACATAAAATTGATGGAACATTTCTGACTTAGTGGAGTTCAGCACTTTTAAATAGGTGTTATTTATTTTTGTTTTTAGGCCTCCCATGCCCGGGTGATTTTTGTGGAGAAGCTTTTCAGTAACGAAAATGAAACGTATTGTTTTCAATGCAGACTCGCGCATTGGTGATTGTTTAGCCGAGGTAACTGAAAATATACGACCTGTTCGAAATTATTTTAATAACTGATTGTGGAAATAGAGCTTGCATGTTATGCTGTGCTGGCGCACAGGTAATAATTTAGTCGCCAGTGATTATGTAGTAGACTATCAGCAACAAGTGAACCACGTGTCGATGTTTCTCCCTGTAATGTTCTTGTTTTTGCAGTATTATTTTACAGTTTTACGAGCACAGCATAAAAAAAATCATGTCATATAATTTTTATAACTGAAGTTCAAAAAATACTACCTTTATATGGCAGGAATGTGAATTAATATTCCGAAATTTTGAAAAAGAAATTGTGGTTAGGAGAATAGAAATAATTTAAAAAAATTTTGAATACTCTTTCTCAAACAATCTGTAAAATTGACCACTAACAAGTTCATTTAAAATTGGGTGCATCCAGAATCGTTTTTTGTTTTGTTTTTAATCTTAGAAGGATTGCTCAAACCCAATGAGTTTCTTCGATATCCAATTTAAGGCTCAGTCGTGTGGCAACTACTTAGTCCCCAATGCGCGCCACGATACTTTTTAGTATCAGAACTATTCAATCACAGAACAAGTTTTCAGTCCGCTGCTGGCTTTAATGATTGATTTTGGTTTTCTCTTTATGCACAGTAGATGTTTTCATCATATAACTTTTAATTTTAGCAACTGAAGATTATAGCTCTGGGATGCTGAGCTCGTTTCTGTTGAATAAACTATATTGTGGAGACGCAGAAAATTTGTTATTATATTTATTGATTATAACCTTCAACAACAGGTACTAAACATAGGAGTAGTTATTTTTTACTTTAGTGTAAACTGTCTTTTAGGAAGTAGCTAGTACTCAATACTTCAAGAAAAAGTAGGGAAATAGAGGTAAGATTGTGAGAAGCATAAGCCGGCTTTGTGCTTTCAATGATAGTTCATCAAAGCGAGAAACTAAAGGTTTTTATGATTTTTTGAAGGGAGAAAGCCGCTTTGACGAGGGAAAGGCTGCCTGACCTATGCACCAGGTATAAGTTGTTTGAACATGGCTAGCAAATGTATTTGTCCTCTCAAAGAATGGAAGGTTCCACGTAACATTAGGACCCTTGTCCAACCCCCCTAGTTCAACCCTGGGTGGTTGGAGTGAAACTAAAATATTATTGTATTATCATTTACTTTGAGTATCGAACAGAAGATTTATTAACTTATTATATTTGTTGTAATTACTATAATAATTAGCATGCAAAGAAAACATGATTGGGACTCGTACCGAGGACTAACATGCCTGGAATGGTGACTTCCCCGCTATGAATTCTCTTTAGCCAACACTCGTAATGTGCGCAATTTACACAGTGGCAAAAACGGTGTGTACCCTAAGTTAATTTTCTGAGAGCTAGTTTGCAAATGTTAAGGGATTCTATGAAAGAGAAAAAATTGGAAATATATTAACACATAGTTTTAAATACAAAATTTCTATTTTATTATTTATTCTACTGCCTATTATTTATAAGTGTAGTGGCCACCTCTTAATTACAAATAATTATAAGTTCCCCTTCATCACCTTTATTATACAGTTTAGTCCAGTCACGTATAATGTATATCATTACACTTGTTTATTCATTATATAATTTCTATAAAATAACAAAACCTGTATATAATGTAGTGATGCTACAGGAAATACAAAATAAATTGTCAATAGATTCGCCTGAGGATCTATAATTCTATATAATTATCTGGAGATTTAAAGGGCCTATGGAGAAAAAAAATGACGTCAGTGAGAGTGGGGGGAGGAACAAGTGGGGGAAACAGCCGCAGGTGGGAACCCATCCCCACCAC
The DNA here is from genome assembly GCA_930367205.1 of Acanthosoma haemorrhoidale. Lineage (NCBI taxonomy): Eukaryota > Metazoa > Arthropoda > Insecta > Hemiptera > Acanthosomatidae > Acanthosoma > Acanthosoma haemorrhoidale. The sequence continues at coordinate 72,243,842 of OV884015.1, read as the reverse complement.
GGCTGCCCGCTTATATAAGCAGCGGCATTAGAACTAATTGGCATAACGAACCGGACCGTCACTTGGAACACTACTCTCTCCTCTTTCTCTGCACTGGCGCTTGCTGCTCTACTTAAACCATGGTCTTCTCATTCAACTACCTCTGCATCTCTCTCTCCTAACCTCGCTATGTTTTAGTCCGGCGTTGTCAGACCCCACACTCTCCTAGTGGGAATCTCTGCCTTCGTCTCGCTTTAACTAGCACCTCCTTGGGAGAGACCTCTCCCTCGCGGACGACGGTTGCCGTGCCCTTACAAACGTACCAGTAGCGTCTCCCACGGCAATCCAGTCTGCTTCTCTCCGGTTCACACTCGCCGTTGGGATCCAGATGGTTTTCGCCTACCCTTAGACACCGAGTGTGAATTCGTGGTCATTCCAAGACCACATAAACTACCTATAAACCTACCCTGTTCCTCTTCTCCTGAACATAGTGCTTTGTCGGGGCACACACCTTCTAAAGATCTTATAGAGTCAGATCAAAACGAATTAGGCTGCCCGCCGACTGAAAGATGAAGAAGAACGAAGGGTGAAAGACCACAGGTCCGCCCGCCTGATCTCTTTCTTGGCGCTTGCCGTACGGAGGCTAAGAGGTTATAGCGACTCTAGCCCGCGGCGGGCGTCTCCTCCCCACTCTGGGGATACTCAGTTATACCTGAGCCCGACAATAACTATTATTGATTAACCATTGTTAAAGACATTGGCTACGTCCCGATTTGACCAATAATTTTTTTTTTGTCAGTTATTATTAATTATAAACAATAGTGGGATCAATACCACAATGAACATTTCTCATTGTTAATTTATAGATTTTGCAGTAAATTTATTCGTGTTTTATTGGTCATGTTCTGTTAGATTAATTTTTTGTATTAATTTCGTGACAATAATACAATCTCTCACATGTGCAGTATGGTCTTATAGTCAGTAACCCATTTTATTTGAGCAGCAACAATTGTTTTAATCATAAAATACGTTTATTTATTTAAAGTAACCCTGTTCTACTGTGCTAGTATTTCTATTCCAAAATAGGGCAGGAAGTGATCCTTTAGCCGGGACTAAATCTGGACTTATTTCTCGCGTGGAGAATCAAACTGAACTAAACCGAGTCTCTGACTGACAAACTCATCATGACTTGGTAATTTCAAGACCAGTTAGATGTAATTTAATTTTGGTTTTTATAAGTAAAAAAAAAAAAAGTATCTGCGGTTTCAATCCAAATATTTATTTAGCGATTGCTTATGCTATCTGTAAATACAAATATTTGCGTTCGATTTGTCATCTAAGTGCTTTTGGTTTGTTGATTAAATTCATGGATAGGAAAGAGTTAGTTAGTTGTCAAAGTCCAAGCTCATATCTAAAAGGTTAATTTGTTATGCTCTTATTGGAAATGGAAGATTTACCTAAATTAATATTTTATATAATATAATATTATATTTTCGATTTAACCTCAATAGTATTCCTTTTTAATTTTGATTAATTGTCGAACCCGAAGGGATAAGCTTTATTTTTAAACATTAGATTGCGATCATTTTTTTACATGAACGCTCTACGATAGTAGGCACAAAGATTTTTTCCACAATACTGGCGTTGAACAATGCGTTGGTTAAAACTATTAGTTAAAATAACTGAAAGTATATTAATTAAATGTTGGAAAACGTTGATAGTGCTTTGCTGAGTTTTTAAGATTCCTCAAGCCACAATTCAAGAGTTATTAGGATTAAGATTGGGATTAAAAGTCGTGATTTTTCATCATTAATGATGAACCAAATACTTTATTCATGCCTAAGTGTATACAGTAGTAGTTAGTGATCATATGCATCTATGTTTTTTTTTGTTTTTTTTTTTTATTATTTATTCCGGCATTTGTGCACCGCGGCCTCACTGAGACCTATTGTGCGCCGTCCATGTCTCTGTCCTAAATATGTGACAGGCCCACGGCCTTTGCAAATCTGAGGATACTGAATGGATCGATCAGTTCACATAGTTTGGGGTCTACAATGCGATCACTACCAAAGTGAAAGTATCGCCTTCTAGCTAAGTTATCACAGTCACATATTATATGACGTGCCGTTTCTCCCTCTTTCTTGCAGAATCTGCAGATTGGTGATCCCACTATCCCCAAATTAAAGAGGTGTTTGTTTAACCGACAGTGACCTGTATAGAGTCCTGTCACACTTTTGAGTGTCCACCTGTCCATTGATAGAAGTGCTGAGCTTCTTCTCTTACAGGGTCCATTAAGAAACAGTTTCGAGTGTTCCTGTTTCTTAGTTTCTCTCCAAGAGAGTCTTGCCTATGTTACATGTGTAGAATGTTTGTCGCATTACTAGTATTGTTGTATTTCTTAAAAATCTTTTGCTCCTTTGTTCAGTATTTTTTCCTTTTTTTTCTCTCATGTATATGGTTCTTTTATCTTCTTGAATATCTTCTTTATTGTGATAAAATTACAATCTGCCTTATTAGGCAATAAGTAATTGTGATAAATGTTCTCATTCATACCATATTTACAATTTTCATTCCTCGCTCATTTACACAGTATTTACAAACAGCTCAGAGACTTCTCGATTGTGATAATTCTAGTTTTTTGTCACTTCCTATCTCCTAAATTATTGTCTCAACGAAAAAAATTAATAGAACTATTTTTATTGAAATTTTGAGTACTTCAATTTTTTGTATGTAGTAATTCTTTCTAAGCTCACTGGTTACAAAACGGCGTTTAAACCGCACTTACCTCGCGCTCACCCCTCTGGAACTTTTAGTATGTTATTCATGACACTCCTCCCAACAACTGTACTAAATTTCAGTAGTACACCATGTTTTTTCTGTTTTTACTTCGTTGCCTGGATTAAAAGTAAAAAAAAAAATATGTTAAACAATTAAAAAAAAAGTGAGGCTACTGATCTATGTGAATCGACCAGCTAAATATTCATGAAATAAGCCCCAGGAAGTTTACCGCTTGACGTGATGGAATCAAGTTCTTTGAAAGTTCGGTGATGGAACGGATTGGTTTTATTTTAACGCGAAATTCTGAGGTCATCGACGCCCTTGTTTGTGTATTTAAACTCATTTGGGAAGCCTGAGAGAGAGCTCATGGACGAGAGCTGAGTCCAGGCTCCCCGGATAACACGAGGCTCCCAGTCCCACAAGGTTATAGGACACGAGGCTTGTAGAAAAATCTTTTACACCACTTAACTTATTCATCAAAGTAAGAACTATACATTTTATTACATTATACATTACGACTCCATCAAAGTTTATCATGGGGCTTTCGCGCTTTGTGACACACCACAACGGTGAACCTAATTTCTGTAGCATATAGAGGATAAGCTATTTCTCTATTGATGCATTTATTCATTTTCCCTCTCTGGGCTGAGAGGACTACCCCCATGTACCCATTTTAGAGAAAAAAATCGAGTACCTAAAAATCGATCCCTGATCTCCGTAGTTAAGTTGAAGCAGATAAAAACGGAAAAATAATATACGTTTGAATTTAATTAAATTAAGCCGATCTTCACCATTTTTAATTGTACATTTAATTTAAATTATCCTGGCGTTGTTACGGTGTCGTTAATTAAAAACGGCTACGTTACTAGAAGCAGTTTTTTGTTTTTGGTAATTAATTCATCACAAAAAAATAATGGCACACGTCAAAAACGGATGCTCGAAAAAAAAAAAAGGCCCTGTTTCTTGATAATTAGGTAAATGTAACGTTGAAATGCTCCTTCGTAAATGGGTCTCTCGCTTTTCCAAGGGTTGATTGCTTTAAGTACTTATGATGCCATTAAAAAGTTCGGAATAATGGGATCTCCTCGCCAACACTTGGCCCCTTTTAAAACTGCAACCCTTTTATTCAAAGTTATTCACAGAATGTCTGACTCGAACAGCTTCGTCTTCATGTCGGCTACGACAGCGTTAAGTTAAATAATCCTTTATTAGTTAACCCTTTCATCGTAATGCTTCTTTCGAAATGAATTTTTAGCTTATAAATGAATTTATCCGTCACGTCGCACGGTGTAACCTAAGGTTGAGTTCTAACTGCTTAGACCCGGGTTCGATTTCCAACCATCCCGGAATTGTTTTACCTTTTTGAAGGTTGAGGGTCAGGTCGGTGTTCATCCGGCCTTTTGAGGTAAAATGAGTATACATTTGAATTATGGTTAAAATGAATCATCCTAGCGCGAACACTACTCCAAGCTTACAGTGGTACAGAGCAAAATTCACTGTTGCTGCCCTGTTTAACAGAAAAAAAACCCTCTTTCCACATTTTTTATTTATATTCTCAAGCGTTTTCGGCAGGCAATCGCCCATTATCAAGTGCTTAGGTGAGTTGTAGTCATGTAACTAGTCTAACAAACCCCCTGATAGCATAATAGACTTCATAATGGCAGTTTGACTACTGACAGATTGACAGATTTTTTAGTAAGTTGTCATTTTATGCCTAATATTACGTTTATAAATATTGAGGATAATACTGTTGAGTTCAAGATATGTCGGTGCATATATTTATTGTCAAAATAGCAACGGTAATTCAATTGAAAAAACAGTCTTTTGTGTTTTTAATACGAGCTTTTAATATATTAAAATATCTTCTGTGAAAGAAACAATCGTTTAAAAATTATCCAAAACAAAATTTGCTCTTATCACGCAGGCGATCATTTTAATTTTTTATTTTGGATTGGTCACTTACTTTTGGGCAGTCATTTCGAACTCTTGACACTAATTGTAGCACAAAAACTGCACGTTCTAACATAAAAGACGCGCAAACATTAGGTAGCAAACATATGACATTGACATGCTCATAAATATACCAAGCTACTTAAATTTAACCAATGGGTTCAACGGAACAGCATTAAACCAATATCTATAAATAACACTTGATAATAATAAAATAACTTGTATATACGAACATTAATGACACGACGCACACTTTACCGACCGAGTCATCCCGTGTTTTCTCCTTCTCTTACACTACTTCTTAAAATAATAATCTACAAAACCATATTATGACCTGCACTACTTTACATCACTACTTAAATGGCCATGTTTTGACCTAATTTTGATAACATTTCTTTATGGATTTGAAAGTGCTTCAAAACGTAAATCAAAATCCGAACTGAAATTAGAGAGGTAGAACTATGTTTTTGATCATTTATATATATGTATATGTATATAATTAGTATTAACTGTTTCTTTAAAATAGCGATAATGTTTAAGAACAAGAAACTCTTCGAATGCAAGAAAATCTTTCGACTTCAAACGATTTGACTTAATTTTTATTTTATGTTTTTGGTTTTTCCAGTGTCAATCAATTGATTTTTATTCAGAAAGCTACCAGTTCAGTTAGACGTCCTTGAGCATTGGGCAGGGCAGTTCCACACCCGGCCGAGGTCAGAGAAGAAACGAATTTAATAAAGGCGAAATATTATCTTGTATGTATATCGTGAAATGAAGTGACTATTTTGGATTTATTCTGAAATTTTAAATTGCTTATAGCATATTAAGCTTTAAGGTTATGGTAAAGAAATTTTTATTAATTTCGTTAAAGTTATCAGCCAGATGAGCCGAATAGATTAATAAAATAATAATAATCAGATTAATCAATACGAATGTACTTGCAGTTTAATGATTTATCTTGAAGCTGTCTGAAAATATTGTAATAATTTAATTTATAAATGGTATGGAGTATAATATATCATAAACAAGTCATGCAGTAAACCGAAAAAATTTCACTGCCAGTGCAAATGTTATGATAAATAATGTTTCCTGGGAAGAAACGTACAATGTTTTTAGGGGAAAGTTTTAGAGTTAGGCTGAGCTGAGTGAGATATATTGCTTCGGGGGCATTTCATGCAGAAGGAATCAACTTGAAACAAATTCTAATTTTTTCATTTCATCGTTGAAGATTGTTTTTTTCAAGCGAATTCACTGCTGTCATATGCACTAACTGCTTCGTGACACCAAGATTCTGGGTTCAAATCCTTAAATGGAGATTGAATTTATTTAGTTTCCTTAAATATGTGTCTTTATCCCGAGAAAGAAATTTACCGTAAATAATTTAACAATTTAAGATGGAGTTAGGTATTAGTGTATTTGTATTTATTTACAATCCTCTGTACATGATTTTGTTGTCATTGCTTCACGTGCCAATCAATCAAAGGGTCACTTTCTTGAAGGGATATTTTTTCTTTAACTAATATATTTTGTGGGGAGTAAATAAAGCGTTCATGCTCTCTTGGAATGTATTCTAACCTAATCTACTGCTTGCAGACATTTGGGCGTCAAATGGAGATAATAATAAAAACATAAATATTTTAGTAGCACTATAAATAAGTAATATCATGCATAATTATGTGATCCTACAGTGTGTGTTGCTTTTAGGCCGTTACTACGGACATATTTCAGATATAAAATTGTTATATTTATTTTCATCTCATTTTGATCCAGTGTTAAAAACTTAATGGCGATAGTTTAGTTATTAACATTTATTAGTTGTGGTGTTACATACTTAGTTTTAATTATCCCCTTGACAAAAACTGAACCGATTTAACCCTCTCATGACAGTTTAGCTTTCGCGAGGGTTTGTAGCACTGAAATTTGAAGTAAGAGAAAATGTGTTCATTTATTTAAGAAACGACATGTCATAAAACTAAATACTTTAACTGATTTCCAAGGGGAATATATACCCGTTTTATTGTTCACTACTTCGGGAAAAAAAATTTAAATATTGGAAGAGTACTGTTAAGTGATTAATTCCTATATTTTTTAGGTATCCTTGCATTACTTTAATCTTTGTTGAATTAAAGAGTTATCTAAACCTTGGGGGGGGGGCTTCCCGTCTTTATTTCTTTACAATTACCCAATCAGCGTAATCCAAATTACTCAGGATTTTCCGTGTTATAGGTAATTTTTATTATCTTCTTTTAAAGGCATCGTTGTCCAAAGATGGAAAGAAATGTACGAGGTCCATGAGGGAACCATGTCCGGTTCACGGATCCCGTGGTATGGGTGAAAAAAAAGTTTAAAACGCTTTTAGAGACTTATCTCGTAAAACATCAGGAAACATTAGAAAAATCTGACACAAGACAAGCGATATTCACTAAAAAGTATAAATATTTACTTTTTTTTTACTAGAACTACTAAGTACTAACTACTACAACTATTTCATCTATTATTTAACATGAAGGTTTGTATATTATAGATTAGCTTTAGATATTAGAAATTTACTAGGCTCAAAGTTTGCAGGGTATCTTTGTTTTTTTTTGGGGGGGAGGGGGGTGGAGGTATGATACTAAACATACTACAAATGATAACGATTAATTTTTTATGCAATTACCTACCCTTTTGGTTTTCCATCTTTTGGGCTATTTGTAAGTACTGCTCATTTTAATTTGTATATCTTGCCGAAGTATCTATAAGCTGGGCAAATACATGGAAATAAGCTTTTAAAATACCCTTATACGGTCTTTTAATCTTCTTATCAAGTGGGTATAGAGGGGCTATAGGTGCTTTTCAACTAAGGGCATGGAGTAAGGAAAACTGTCAGAGTAATTAGATGACTAAGCTCTTGTAAATTGGTAATTTAGGGGGAATGCGAAGCATCGGTGCTTTGATGGGTTGCGGGCGCCCCCCTTAAATTAATTAATTTTCTTCTCAATATATTTCGAACTGTTAATGGCAATAGTTTCCATTTTTTTGTCTCCCTTCTAACGAAGGCTAATAATTTTTGGATTTCCTGACTTTTTCTTTTATAAGACTACTTCATTCGCGTTTGTATTTGTTGTGTACTTCTTCTAGTGACTTGCCATTCCGCCATTTGGGACTTACAATCATTTTATATATTTTCGACCTTTCTGGAAACTACTTGTTGAAAAAAAAAAATGAAGTTGGCGCGCTTTCAGATGTGTTGGCATAAATTTGTTTTTGTTAAAACAAACTGTGTCTACCAGAGCACGATAAACATTTATCAAATCAGTCTAAATGGTAGGCGTAGCTAAACAAAGTACCGTGTTGAGGAGAAAAACTACAAAAGGCGAAAGCCTAAAAACTCATTTTCAATAAATAATACCCTTTCCTGAGCGAACCATTTGATGACCTGTCTTTCGTCTCCAAAGTGGAGTACAGGGTCTTAAACTCTAGTCTGTTCGGACCAATACTTAATTAAACTCACCGATGGGAATATCTGGGGCAGTAATGAAGTATGACTTCTCACAACTCAAAACAAAACAATTGTTGAGTCTTGTTGTTGATTTTCGCTGATTAGATACATTCCATTATAGAATGTGGGAAACCAGAACATCGTGAATCAAACAGCATAGTTTGAGCAGTAATCAACTTTGGGATGACTTTTGGGGCATGGTGCTTATCCAACCATTTTGATAGATCTGTCTAGCAGGGAGATGTGCTGTCTCGTCTTCAGCCTTGAGAAGGATGTTCGTGATTTCAGGATATAGACTAGGATAATGGATATGAAGAAATTTTTCTTCTAAGCCAGGACAAACATAATAAAAATAATGAAGCGTTTGGTACAAAGCGGTTCCGTATTTCGTAAAGCAGCACCCGCCCTTTCTGCCATCCAAGTAACCAATTACTTTGGTTCTCGCCTTAACACTCAATCCTTTTTTGAAGACGCCGAATCAAATTTCTTCGGTCTTGGTGCAATGTATAATGATAAATGCCACGCATGGTTGGGGTACATTTACTAATGACTTAGTCTATGTTAAAATGATTATAAATAAAATAAAAAAAAGAGGCTAATAAGGATTTAATATTTCAAATTAACAATTTTTTCATGTGTTAGTATTCTTGCACCAACCTAGTGTGCATAATTGTCAATTATTTATTGTTCACCCTTTGTGCTCCTTCTACAGCTGCGAATGAACCCAACGTTAGCATACATTCCTCTGCCAATCGGTAATTGTTCGAACGATCGATGTCTGTGACTGCCAGGTGTTACATGTGGGCAATCCGTTCGCCTGCTGCGAAATTAGATCTTATGTGACCGAGGAATCAGGCAAGTAATTGTAAGGGTCATCCCCATTTCCATTCAGCTCTTTGATGAGGCTACTACTTATTAATGGCCGAGTTTTTCTACTCTTTGAAAATCATGGTTAAACTATTTGGTTCATGGATCGGTAGTCTATCCATTTTTTCCCCGTTAGATCAATGGTGTTCTTTTAGTTATTTTTCCGAAATTAAGGAGACCGTTAATGGAGGAAAACTATTAAGAGTCAGAGTCTCTGTGTTTGTTTTTTAAAAATGGCTGAGGAAAAATTGTCGGTTTTGTTTACTAAAAATATTTGATTTGATTTTAAAACTCATCACTTAAAATTGACTTTTCCGTAAAACCGGCGTGGAACGTATTAAATTTCCGCAATTAAGTTTAAACACGATTCCCATTGGTTGCGTTCGGAACGTTTATTTGTTTATAGTTTTATATTACCATATTTAAAGTGTCTTTAACTACGCAGAAAAAAATCGGGGTTTCAAATGTATCTTCTGGGGAGATACCTTCCTCCATCAACGGGACTAGTCCAATTTTTTTCTGTTTTTTTTTCTATAATTCTCGTTATTGTATTTAGTCATAAATTATGTACAGATTTTAAGTTGTTGTAAGATCGTTAACCCTCACACTGGTATAGTTCGACTATAAATGACAAGCTCTTCAGCAGAGTTAGCCACATTAAACAATTCTGTTCCTCCGGTTCTGTGTACCTTAAACGGTCTTAATGTTATCTGACCCTCAACTTTATTTCTGTGTTTAAAAGGGTGCGATTTCTAAGAACTATCACGTCTGTGTGCCTCAATTTCTTAGCCACCAAGTGCGGCGTGAGTGTCTGACAGTGTGACAGTGAAACTGTACCCAGAAACTAGATGAGGTTATTGATTTGAAAAAAACTGCGATATCCGCATATTCCATATTCTCTATCTCCTTTAAATCTGATGATTTAGGCGTAGGGTTTATGACAGGCATATTATACGCATAGTGAATGGAATAGGCTAGGGAGTAAACACAATGGGGTTAAAATTTCAGATGGATGGAACCGACGTTATGACCGCTATTGGGTATCAATCAATAATCAATTTTAAATGAGCAATGTCATTAATTTATTCAATGTATAAAATTTTGGTGCAGTTTTTGTATATATTTTATACACTAGTTTCTTTTAAATATTTCTTAAAATTCGATATAGTACTATGTGACAGTGTCTAGTTTGTTTAAATAGAGCGACAGAAGCTTCAAGTTCAGTAAAAAGTCACGAAAGATTCGCGCATGACACTCATTCACACTGTTTGCAAAAAGCTTTTTAAAATTCCTCAAACTGAGACCATTTCTCCTTACCTCAAGATACGGAAGTTTGCACAAAAGTTTTTAATTGTTGAATAATTATGTAACATGACGACGCTACAATGATAATTTGGGATGGGAAAGGCTGCAATGAAGTTCTGGTTTAATATCGCCAAGGGGCTTGAAGACGACGAGTTCCTAACAGACTGCCAAGTACAACTTGTGCTGACCGGTAGTGAAGTTTGATGGACCACTATCTTGGAGTGGTAGTGTGTTAAAGGTAAATGGTGTGAATTCATAGCAGAATGTTTTATTTATTTATTTTTTTTTTCTTCGAAACCCCTTTAATTTATACAATATGTGAAAATGAACAAATCAATGAACAAGAATTGACAGTTTTCTCCTCTTTCTGCTATGCGCAGATGCATTTGAAGGAGGTTTGGTTACATAATCAGTTTGAAGTTAAAAGTCTATTACATGAATACATTACAAGGTGATGGGGCTCACCTTCAGTTTAAAAAAGTGGGATAGCAGAATGAGTGCTGATGATCATTTTTATTTCTGAATGATCAATCATTAAGTTCGAGAAATTGCAAGATTTCTTCTGGCGACTTTTCAGGTCTCATGGTTGTTAAAAGCAGGACCTTACTCTCCTATATAACTTCAACAAATGACCTTAAGGTCATCATCGCTTGTTTCACTCATCGAAAAAAGTATCTAATTGAATTGTCCTGAGCCACTATAGAATTTTATGGTCCTGTTTCACATTTTTGCTAATACTTTGAACGTTTTCTGGTTATGCTCAGTTTAAAATATTTTTAATACATATGGTTTTATTAAAAAAACTAAGTGTTGACAGCTGTAATATAGTAAAAGACCGCATTATAGATTTTTTTTGTAAAATGTTGGACTTGTAATGTTTTTATAGAATGAACGAGACCCACTAGTTTAGCTCTTGGGTCAGATGTCATTCGACATGAGATGAGATGAGAGCCTTGTTAAAGTGATCGGTGGGAGTGTCCTGAGAACCATGGCACAAATATTTTTCTATACATATAATCCGATTGTTTATGTTCTTGTACAGGTTATGTTTTATTTATTTCTAGTACTAGGCAAATACTAGAATTTTAATTTATTGTGAAATACTATATATATATAATTTGACTATATAAATGAATAATACTATATAAATGATTTGAAGAGTTTGTTGGGGGATCGGCATTCTTAGATGAAAAAGAGTCGTTAAATTTCCATCAAATTTACTAACGGGCAAGGTTTCGACAAACTATGTATGGCTGCATCAGGTCCTTCCTTGTTTGAAATTGTTTGGAATGTGGACTGTTTAAACTATTTTTTGAACTGTTGTATGTTTCTTGACATCCTTAGAGCTCTCTTTGATTTAAAGCGATCTCCCAACTCTTTGGCTCATTTTATATATGGTAATTTACATTTAATAGTTTAGTTTTGAGTTGAATTGTTCCAATGATCGGCCATAATGAATTAATAGTGATATTGTTTTTTAAGAATTCCTGATGCTCGAATGCTAGAGAAATTTATACCCATTATTATTTAATCATTAAAGTGATTTTTTACTTAATCTTCTGCTAAATGACAGCAAACCTTAGTCGTTCGATAAAGTGGGAAATGATGAGCTTCAGTGGCTAAATTGAAACATATTGTCGTCGTGTGTTATATTTCAATTATTATTCATCATTATATAATATCAAACAATTTCATCATTTCAGCGTCATCAGCTCATTTTTAATTAGATTTTGGATCGAAGCCATTTTAAGATAGCAGTGTGGTGACCTCACAGCTTCTTTTCTTTGGTTTAATAATCGAGGTAAAGATAAAAATTCTCGTATTCGAAAGTGTCCATTTTCTTTTGCAAAATGGTAGTGACTAATGAGTGATTACGAAAGGTTAACTAGTTGGTGATTTAGTCATGGCTAATAGCCAACAGTTAGTGAAATGTGTAAACAGGTTAGTTGTTAGTTTTGAGTAAGTTTTATTATAATCAACGTTAAGTAAGTTAGATAATATTATTTTAGAGTAGATAGGTACCTAATAAAAATGTTAGCTTCGTTTACGTGTTAAATGTTGTGCTTGTGATCAAAAGGAAACCTGTATTTCGTCTCTTACAATTTAATTTAATGTGTTCATTGGGTACGTAAGTGATAGCTATCTCAAATAAAAGATTTATGAATGTCTCTGGTGAATGGATTTTTTTTATGAGAAATCGTAAATGAATGTTGAGAATGTACAGCTGTGAATAATTTATCCTTAGAGTGATAAAATCGGTTAATATATTAATAAAATCAGTAATAATTTCAGTTGAAAAAACAATTTTACTTAACCTATTTTCATTTAAGTTTTATTGATTAGCATGCAATAAGAAGAGTTACCTATACCTAGCCATACATTAAAATCTGTGGAAAAAGAATGAATATTTTTTTTAATTTTTAGTACATCCATTTTAGAAAGAGTTACTGTTTGTTACCCTCCTTCCTTACGTAAAAGTTAAATTTTTATCTGATTATACTTGTGCTGTTTTTTATTTCTTTAAAAATAGTAAAAATAAACAAAATACTTTCAGCATAGGCCAATCAAAAATGCTCATCTTAATGATTATTCCGTTATGTTCGGTGATACAAAACTTAACTGAGTGGATATAAAAATCGTAAGATAATATTTATCTTGCTTACTCTATATTAAGCACTACAACTAGTTAGTTCATAATTTTAAATATTTAGTAAGATCAAAACAATACTGCAAATCTACAGCTGTGAATAATTTATCATTAGAGTGATAAAATCGTTTAATATATTAATACAATGAATACATAATAAACAAGTGTCGAGGCCTTGCCCCCAATCAGCGCATACCTTCACTCGTGACCTTAACATAAATTCAGCTTCACTCAGTGTTTATAGAAAAGCTATTTTATAGAGATGTGAAGTAGTAGGTGATTAGAGATAAATGAAAATCTATTTCCAGTAGATTTTGATTAAAAGCAAACAGAAAAAATAATTAAAAGGACAGTTATATGACAAAAAAACAACATAGGGCAAAAAAACATAGTGGAAAATATATAAGTGGAGAGGCTATTTCCTCGTTCATTTATTTATTGTCCTCTGATTATTACCCTAAGGTATTTTTTTATTCAAATATTTATTGGATAATAAGTAATGGTTAATTCATGTTCTCGTTCATACCATATGTACAATTTTGATTCACTCGCTTATTCATAGACTATTTACAAACAGCCCAGAGACCTCCCAAATCCACATGGTTGTCACCTACTCCGCATGAGAAAGAGGAAGCGTCTTTGGAAGTCCTCTACGCTCCTCCATCAACCACGTCACTGGATACGAGCAAGTGGTCCTGGCCAAAAGTGCGAGAGCCACAGATGCTCAGGACAACATTGGAAAAACTGGCCGTTGCCAGGACTCCCACTGTCACGTATTTATATTAGGTCACGAGGCCACTCCCGCTTTAGTCTCCGAGGAAGATTATAGGAATGTGTGGCTCAGTGTAATGACTTTATTAGGGGATTAGTGTGGTTGGATAGGTTTCGATGGAATTTCACGAACTACGAAGGAACGAGAAGGATTATAGGGATGAGTGGCACAGTGCAAAGACTGTGCTACAGGATTAGGGTGGTTGGAAAGGCTACTGTGGAATTTCATAAACTTTGGAAGGAATGAGTTCTAGAATGTAGGTTATATTAAGGTCGTTATGAAGGGTTTTGTTGCTGACGTAATAAGGGACATTTACTATTGTTCTCGGGACTTTTGATTGAAAGGATTGGGTACGCTTGATGTTCGACTTATTTGTTGCCCCTCATAGCTCTATTCCGTATGTCCATTTTGGCTTAAGTATTAACCACCTTAACCTTGTAGATTAGTAATTTATTGTCTATTGAGAGATGGGATGTCCTTCGAAGTAGTCTGTACAGCAGTCCAAAGGGTATGTTTAGCTCTTGTCTTTTTAGCCTCGTGTGTGGGTTCCATGTCAACGTTTTGTCGAGATGGAAGCCTTAATACCGTACCGCCTGGGTCGTTAAATGATCTTAGGACTGTTTATTGTTGTCGAACGAAAGGTTCCTTATCCGAGTAAAATCTCTTGAGCTGCCACTGTTAATGATAGTAACAAGAAATAAACCGATAAATACCTGATTCCGCAGTAGTTAGTTTGGTAGTTAGCACACCACACATTGTAAAAACGATTTTATAAATCAACAATTAAATTAATTTTGCAAGACTAATCGCAGACTAAAGTTTAACTAAATCAAAACAATAAAAAAAAAATGGTTAAAAGTGAGGTTCCTTTCTGTACGACAAAATGCCCCCCTCCCACTCAGGGGAGAAGGGTGGAAAAATGTCCCTTATGGACAACAAATTTCACCGATATGAAAATTTACAATCGCTATTATAATAAATTAGAACTCCCAACACAACTGATTTAAACAAAAATATATAAATTTAGTTTTGAGTCCATGCACCGCTTACTTATTCACTTTTTTATTTTAACGTTTACGCGGGGGAGGGGTGTAAAGGAGACACCCCATAAGTTAAGCCCCCCATTTCTTGGTCGCCCTGCTAACAGGTAATATGTACGGTTCCGATATATTATCTTTTAATTTTGTATGGAGAACGTGTAAGGAGCGGCATCAATTCACACTTAGAGCTTCTTGGAAAGACCCGGCAATCTTGCAATTAGCACTAACAATGCTACTAATCAGATATGGTAATGAGTCCCATTATTGGTTGTCAAACACAAATGAATCGACAAAGCGTCTGACCTGTTACTGAAATCTTCGGGGGTAACAACCCCGACCTTAGTGCTTTCACGGTATTTCAGTACTGTTCATCGGGAAGTCGAAGATCGGCATAGCTATTTTTGGATTTGTGTGGTGAACCGCTAAAGGGTCTCGCTTATACGATAAATGAGATAAAAAATATAATGAACTTAATTAGAATCTTTGAACCTTATATATGTTTTCTTCATCGCAAATGAAAACATTAAAAGGTTATGTGGCTTAAACGCCCTAGCAATAATGGTAAGATATACGAGTAGTTTCATGTTATCGATGCTGCATTGTAGAGAAATTATTCAATTCATTGTTAATTTTACAAACACTTTAAAAACATCTTTGTTTTAATTATTCATGTAAGAAATAAACATCAAAGAAGTGTTTTATCCCGTGAGAGAACCAGACTTTTATGCGAATATGTCTTTATGATTTTAACGATTTTTGTTCTTTTATTATGCAAATTATCAGCGAGAGAAAGTCGACAAATGAGGGCACACTCCGTGTCTATGTGTCCCAGTTGGCAATGACCAGAAATCAACATCAATGAATGCAAGGTCGTCAACACTGTACCATTACTACTGTGTCAAATCGATTAGAAATCCAGCGGAGATAATATAAATTTGTGGTGAATCGGCTTCAATTATAATAATAAGCAGCATGTGTCGAAGTCATCAATAACATGCAAGGCATTTATGACTATCGCCCGTTTTATAATATAAAGTACAAATAAATAAAATATTTGCATACAATTCATAGAAATTATTACAACAGAATCAAAGATAACGAAAGTAAATTCAGTGATGATTGTGAAATAGTTATTTGTTCAAGCTGGTACGCCAAAGACAATCAAACAAGAAAATTATTATATACTATGTTTTCCCTGCGGTAAAGAAGTAAATAGATTCTATGAAACAAATTATATAATTATTACTATAGGTGTTTCCTTATACAGGAGTGTCAATTATACTCAGATTTATGTTTTAGTTAACAAGTGATTGATTATTAAGCCCTTCATGTAGTTAATTTTAGTTTTACCAACACCGGGGCGTCAAATGGAACCACTATGCATAATAACTTGACTCTACTTCAAAGCAGGACTTACAACCGTTAACGCCGTTTTGACGATTGTTTTAATATTAATAATATATAAATTTAAACTCTCTATTGTCTTCCCAGTTGGCTATGACGAGAATCAACATCAATGAATGCAAGGTCGTCAAGACTACACCATTACTATTGGGTCAGATAGATTAGAAATCCAGCGGAAATAATATGGATTTGTAGCCGAGAATGGTTCGAATCGATTACTGATGAAATATGATTGCTCAATTCCTGTTTGATAGTAGAGCCACGATCCGGTAAATTATTTGGTTGGTGCTGTTCGGAGTAGCAAGCTCTAGATTTTCCAATGGATTCATCAGCCGAGGGAAGCTGTCCCTTGTCCGAAAAGTCAACGTCCCTGTTTCGAAGTTATCAGGTCATTGCAGGGACAGATACGAAGCGGGAACAGATATAAAAAAAAAACGCTGGAGAGGCCGAAAGGTCAAACACCCCGTGAGGCCGAACAAGGTTAGAAGCAGGGACTGAACTAACGGCACACTCAACATACGGTCAGCACTTTCACCTTGGGACTTGGTCCCAAGTCTGTACAGGCCACTGAGGGTTCAATATTGTACTTTTCAGTTCTTCCCTGTCTCTCCCTCCGTCTCGGGGAACCCAAGGATTACTTTTATTGCTGTTTTCTTATCGTGACACCGACGAATAACAAATCAACAGAATGATTCTTTTCTATGCTGATTCCAAGGAATGTTGTTTTTGTTATTCTTTACTGAACGTTGAATAAGTAATAATCAATATTAGTGACGACTATTTAGACCTGTCTGTAAGTGCCTTAACGCAGGTAAATAAAAAGGACAAAGAAAATGCTCTGGTGAAAATGTGGATCGCAACAATCAATTTTATTAAGATAAAATTACAATCTGCCCTTTTTTTTTTTTTTTTTTTTTTATTATTTGTTCCGGCATTTGTGCACCACGGCCTCACTGAGACCTATTGTGCGCCGTCCATGTCCCTGTCCTATATATGTGACAGGCCCACGGCCTTTGCAAATCTGAGGATACTGAATGGATCGATCAGTTCACATAGTTTGGGGTCTACAATGCGATCACTACCAAAGTGAAGGTATCGCCTTCTTGCTAAGTTATCACAGTCACATATTATATGACGTGCCGTTTCTCCCTCTTTCTTGCAGAATCTGCAAATTGGTGATCCCACTATCCCCAAATTAAAGAGGTGTTTATTTAACCGACAGTGACCTGTATAGAGTCCTGTCACACTTTTGAGTGTCCACCTGTCCATTGATAAAAGTGCTGAGCTTCTTCTCTTACAGGGTCCATTAAGAAACAGTTTCGAGTGTTCCTGTTTCTTAGTTTCTCTCCAAGAAAGTCTTGCCTTGTCCTCTAAAGCTAATTTTATACGCCTTTTAGCGTAGCTGAGGCTGATACCACATATGGGTTCAGGTGCAAGAGGTGTCTGTTCTGAGCCCACCCTTGCAAGGCCATCTGCCTTCTCATTGCCTGTGATGCCTGTGTGTCCTGGCACCCAGTCGATTCTCACCTTATTAGCTAGCGAGAGTGTGTTTAAGTTGTTTTTACACTCCTCAACCAAATAAGATCTGGTCGTATAGCTTCTCAGGGCGCCAATGGCTGCCTGGCTATCCGTGAAAATTGTGATCAGTCTGTTTCTTACACCCTCCCCAATTAAGGTTTGGGTACAGACATTGATCGCCATCACTTCGGCCTGAAAGACCGAGGTGTGTCTACCTAAAGGAATAGAAATCCCAGATTCTGGTTTATCTTTCCTCCATATGCCGGCCCCTGATCCGTTTTCTGTTAGTGAGCCGTCTG
The DNA here is from genome assembly GCA_930367205.1 of Acanthosoma haemorrhoidale. Classification (NCBI taxonomy): domain Eukaryota; kingdom Metazoa; phylum Arthropoda; class Insecta; order Hemiptera; family Acanthosomatidae; genus Acanthosoma; species Acanthosoma haemorrhoidale. The sequence goes on along the minus strand of OV884015.1, from coordinate 72,225,802 downwards.
TATAGCAATTAATCCCATTACACAGTTTATGTGGTTTGGTCTTTGTGTTTTCCGCACAGTATAAAACGGTTACAATCTGCCCTTTATTAGGCAATGAGTAATTGAGATAAATGTTATCATTCATACCATATTGACAACTCATCATTCACTCCCTCATTCATACAATATTTACAAACAGCCCAGAGGCCCCCCAAGTCCACAAGGTTGTCACCTCCCTCGCATGCGAAGGAGGAAGCGGAGTCTTGGGGAGTCCCCCACGCTCCTATGTCAGCCGCGTCACTGGATAAGAGCCAGCGGAGGCTGACCACGAGCGCGAGAGCCACAGACGCTCAGGACATAATTAGATAAACTGGCCATTGCCAGAACTCCCACTATCACTTAGTTATAGCAGGTCACGAGGCCATTGCCGTTTTAATCTCCGAAGAGGATTATAGGGGTGAGTGGTGCAGTGCAATGACTGTGCAAGGGAATTAGGGT